>JAWLRI010000824.1:2738075-2783855 GCA_034781795.1 Crypturellus tataupa
GCGGAGCCGGTGCCGCTCGCGGAGCCGCCGGTACCTGTGGGCGGCGGCGGGGGCTGCGCTGCGTGCAGGGAGGCCGCTCCGCTCCGTTCCGCTCCGCGCTGCTCCGCGCCGCTAGCGGCTCTGGCCCATGTGCAGCGCGCGGGGAAGTTGCGCCGCGTCGGGGGACGGCGGAGAGGGCGAGCGCGGACCTTCTCGCTACTTTCCCCGCCAACCCCGCGCCTCTCTTTTTATCACGGGATTTCCGGACCATCCCACCCGACACGGTCCCTCCTCCGCCTCGTCCCCTCCCTGCTCGCCGCGCCGCGGCCTCTCCCGCTCCGCATCCTCCATCCTCCGCATCCCGGCGCTTCCCAGCACTTCCCAGGAAGCCGTGTGCGACGGGGGAGGGGGAAATGGGGGAGGAATGCGGCTTCCTGCGGGGAGATGGGAGGAGAGGGTGACCCCCTCTCCGTCTCCTGCCCCAGGGAATCCAAGGAGAGCAAAAGTCTTTGTTCTAGGCACTCCAGTGTTCCCAGTCCGTAGGAATGCTGGTACCTTTCCCATGCTCACAGTGGCTGGAGGGGACGAGGTCGGGGGACAGGGTCTGCGCAGGGCAGTTGGGAGCTCCCGTTTCCCGAGCAGATCTGCTCTGTCCTGATCTGCATGCCCGCTTCATTCCAGCATTGTCAATTTGAGCAGGACCTCTGGTTTGGATCCCATGTGCAGCAACTCGCACTCCCTTCTCATGATGTGACTCCTCTCAGATTAGGAGGCAGTGAGGCCTGCCCACCCCACTGCGTGTTAACAGGGTCACCTTCCTCTGAGGTTCTGGAGTTTGGAAGGGAACCGCTCAAACTCAAACACAGAGAACAGAGAAGGGCGAGCGAGCAGGCGAGGAAAACAGAACTGTGAAGTGCCAGATGTCTTTTCCTCGTTTTGGGGAGCCTGGATTATGGTAGGTCAGGGAAGTCCTGCAGCAGCCCAGGCTCAGCACAGCCGAGTGAGAAATGTCATTATCCATAGGGACCCTAGCTTTTGTCTACTGATATGACAGACTTTGTAACTGTCCTTGTCCATAAGTATATATGCGAAGAAAGGTAGAGTTCTCTGCCATTCACAGGGGCCTCCACAAGACAAAGCAATGTGCACACCAGTGAGCAGTCCTGCGCAGATCATAGTAGCCTCTGCCTAGTCCATTTGTACCTAATAGTCCATCCACAAAGGCCCAAGGGTGGTGCCACTCCAAGGGTGCCACACCAAGGGTGATGACTCCCTGATCCTGTCCCCAGGATTACACAGAAACTCAGAAGAAGCTCCCCCAGGACCCACCATTCCTCACCTCCCTTTTCCTCAGAGGCACAAGGCACCCTGTTATCAAACCACAAACTCCTCAGTTTCAGCATCTCTGTTCTACCCTAGGAGAGCTTCAAACCAATCCCCACAGGGTAGGCTCTTAGGAAAGGATGGGAATCCAAATGCTTGTGAGCCTTATATTACATCAACAACAGACAGGGAAGATCCCATCAGCACCCTTCCTTACCACAAACGCTTCAAGTACAGAGGTGAAGATGGACCCTAGAGTTCAGTTGTTCTGTTCAGCGCTTTTTTTTTTTTCTGTGCATCAGTTGACCATTTGAACACCTGAGTAGAAAGAGGGGATGTAGACTAGTGATCCTTGTTCAATATTCATCTCATAAAGACTTTTGAGGAAAGATTTTGCCTGTGAAAAAATGTTTTCTGAGCAGCACAAGCATTACAAGAATTGACATCTCCAAATTAGATACCTAACATGTCTGGCTAGTTTTTAATCTAGTTTATGCTATGTGGCTGACATACATCTCCTTGCTTCCAGGGGCATGGGTCTGTCCTTCTCCATTTGTCCTTTCTACGACTGGAGACATAGGAATATGCTCCAAGACCTTACCTCGTGCAGCAAAATTCAAAGCAAAGATCTTCTTTGCAGAGCTTTGTCTGGGGAGCTCAGGCTCCTTGGTCACTGGTTGAGACCATCTGCTTTATCAGTGCCAGCAAAGCAGGTGGACTAGCCCAACACTCAGTTATTGAGTTATGTGTTCCACAGAAACAAAATAAATATCCAGGTCTATTAAAAAAATAAAGAGAGAGAGAGAGAGAAACTACAAATGAGTCAAGATGTTTCATTTCAACATCTTTAAATGCTATGTTTGATTTTTCAATTCCATATGGTGTTTGACTACTAAAGTGAAATCAATGCCGTGCAAAATGACGCTAATAGAAAAGCACACAAACCGAATATGAAGGTTATAGGGAATATGTTAGTGACTACCCAAAATGAACCTATCCTGTTTCTTTTTCCCAGTTTTCCTATTTACTGCCTTATCTCTTATCCTGATGCGAGTGCAGTAAGTCGGTGTGCTGTGGACAGGACCTGGATGCTGGCAGGATGGTTACAGTGCGCAGGGCGTGCTTCCTTTCTGCTTCCCCGTGGTTCTCCAGACAAGTTCTCTAGACAGGGATGCGATGTCCCAACTCATAGGAGCTTTGGTTGCTGCACATGGACTCAGATGGGTAAAAGTAGTTTTTCTGAGGATCCTGTAGCTCTTATCCCAGAATATCTGGGGTTACAACGCCTCTTCTGCAGAGTGGATCTGCACACTAAGCTAAGAATCCATCTTTGTCACCCTGCTGATCACTCCAGGATGTCCCCACAGAGATTTTGTTGTGAGATTACCATCTAGGATGTTTTTGACAGAAAATTTTCAACCAGTAAATATGAGTTATCCACACTGATGTGTTTTAAGGAAATGCGTCAGTTTGGATAGAAGCTTCAAAGGGAAACAAGTTAAAGGAAACATTCTGACTTTCTCATAGTTGATACTGCTGGGATTTTCTGTTTGGTTTGGCAAAAATCCTCCACTCTGGCACCGACTAAATCTTTTTGCCTTGACTTTTCTCTTCCAGCAAAATCTCTGCTTTGAAACTACCTACTTCAGTGACATCAGATTACCTCTTCTTGTTCTCCCGCCCGCCCCCCCCCCCCCCCCCCAAATCATAGAGGAAAAAATCATGTTTTTTTTCCTCTTTGTTGCAATTTGGAGTGGAAGCAAGTTTCAAAATGTCAAGCATCCCTTCAAACAGAATTTCCATTTTGCCCAGCTTGCTCCACGCCTTTCCTTCTGTTATTACTCCAGTCCCTGCCAAAGATGGGAGATGGAGGGAAACAGCCTGTTCAGATGAGATTCCAGCTTGCCACCAGACCCTGTGGCCTCTTGTTCTACCAGTGCATGGAATGGATGGCGAAAGGCAGACAGAGTTTCAAATATTGTTTTATTATTTTTACCTTCTCATAAGGCATGATGCGACATACGCACATCCCTTTAGATATTCTTGTCTTTACCAATGCAAATACATGGTGTGATATGTGATGCTGGCAGAGGACACGGTTGCAATATTCTGTTTACATGCTGATGTCCTCGAGGAGACCTTAACATAGGCATGCAGTCTAACACAGAGAGATCAGAAGTTGTCATATCCTGTTATTTCACTCCTGTTCTCTAAGGTCTCACTTTGATAAAACTCACATGTGCATCTGAAAAAGGCATTTGTCAGGCAAGAGTGCTGAGACAGAGTATGGGAAATGGCAGAACCTGGAAACAACAGGTCTGTGTAATCCACAAATCAGAGCCGTACGTTTTGCCTTATATTTTGTGTTGTTTTTCCCTCAGAAGGACTGTAAGGAGTAAATTGCAGTGTCATGTCAATAGCTCACCATGCCCACTAACTCATTCCCTCTCTCAGCAATCTTGGTTTTCCTTCTGCTGGTCCAACCTGTGTCAGATACCTAAGGAAGAGCTCCATGGATGTGGAAGGGACCAGGTTAGACACAGCTCACAATGTCAGAGAGCCCATCCTTGATGGGGACACAGCCAAGCAGCAGGTCCTACACATAACCAAGAGACCCACCAAGGAGGATACCCACAGCCTTGTACCAGCCCTTTCACCAACTTCCCTCCTACAGGCACCAAGGACATCCACCACCGTTCTTCTTCCCGCTCCATGCTTGTCTTTCCATATGATCACCTACGGGTCAGTCCCTAGAATATTTTTTATTTTGTGATATTTTGGTCTTCAGGAAGTGCCTCATGAAATTAGTGTAACTTTGCATTTTTTCCTCTTAAGCACTGAAGGCAACCACATATGTGAAAGTCAGTTTCTCTCTCACAAGCATTATCAGTTTTGTGATATGATCCCACTTCCTTCTTAGTGGATATTTGCTATTATAACAACCAGTAAATCAAACATTGGGTATTTATCCTGATCCTGATGAAAATTCTATAAGTTATACAAATCGAAGAGGGAGCTGAATTTTGGATCCTTTTCACTTTTGCGTTCTCTCGTTGCCCAGTTTATAGTAATAGCAACAGAATGCTTTTTGGGAGGGGCAGAGGGGAGAGGAGGGGGCTAGCAATGCACAGAAATGACTGACTAATGGCCAGGAAAAGTGAGCTTCCAGGCGCCATAAAGAATTCCCTAAATCTAAATTAAAGAATTATTAGAGAAGGGCCGAAATCCCAATTTCAGCTAAGCCCTGGAGAGGGTATTTGACTCAAAGCACCTCCTTAAGCTACACAACACTCAAATAACCAAAATTAAACAGGCGCTTTCATGAACACGCATGTGTCAGTGGTTTGTTGAATCCAGATTAGCTCCTCTAGGCCTCAACATCTTCACCAGTGAGTTTTGCTCACAGACAATGTGATCCAGAAATATAATCAGCTTTTCCCAGGACTTCCTTTATGATCACTTTTAGCTAAAATTAGTTACAGAGTGAATGAGAAAATTCACTGCATTTAGTGAATCTTCAGGTGATGCAGACGCAAAGATGGAAGTGTCCTCTGTTGAGTCTAAGTGCTTTGGGACTCAACGACTTGAATGCTGGAGCATTAATATATCTGAGCCTCTCTGAATTGCAGCAAGCGTTGTTCCATACAGTCATCTGCCTTGTAATTCCACGTTATTTGCCATTAATGAGTTATGTGCTGCTTCTCATCCAAACCCTCCTAAAAACTAATATTCAAATGACAGCATTTATCGAGCACACAAAGCCAGCTGATGCACATCAAGCAAAACAGATAATTATTCTCGCAGATAGAAATTGGCACCTCTCTGCAAGCTCCCCCTCACTCCTCCAGCTTCGTTTGAACATTGTGAGGACCTACCCATTCTCTGAAACTGAGGAGCTAGCAGAGGCAGGAGGAAATGTGGTCTGTTGTAGATGCATTGATGCTTGGACCTTGCAGTACTGCAAAATCAATGCTCAAAACAAGCTCCAGCAACCACACGGAGGATTTCATTATCTTGATCTGTTTGCACTTATATCTCATCCAGATTTCCAAGCTGCCTGGGACAGTGACAATTTCCCCTTCGGGCATTTCTCTACAAATTGTTTCTTTGTTTGCTTCACTCTCAGCTAGTCTGTTTCACATATTATACTTAAGATTAAACCACTTCTGTACTTCAGAAGGAAGATTCTTGCTTCAGAGATCAAGCAAATCAGAGGATTTCTTGCTTCAATATTGCCTGTGTGCCTGAGCACACTATTAAGCAATCTACCTGGAAACAGCTTGTACCTTGATCCAGGGCCCAAAAGAGAAAGAAAGGATCAAAGTTACTTAAGCAGGAAATGGGACTTTTAAAGTCAAACCATGCACCAGGATGGTAATGTTCATCTATGTGCTTTGTAACTTCTGTGTCCATCAGCCAGCTTCAGCAACACTTATCCGAGGAGTTAAAAATCTGAAAAAATTACTAGCTTTGGTGGTGGAATCCTGGAAAAGATACTGCAAAGTCAGCAGGTACAAATAGGCTTGGATCACACATTCACATCTCATAGATGTCCTAAGAAAGGGAAATGGGAGATCAGGAGGACAGAAAGCTTTACTCATAAAATAGAGGGTAGTTTTTCAAGATTATGGGAAGAAAACCACCTCCTTTCAATTAGAGGAGTGTAGAATGGGCAGTTTCTTTGCAGCGGGGGAAACTGCTGTTATCAGGCTTCATTGGGAAGCTTCCTAGGGTCCTGGAGGTTAAATGGAGGTCACTGAACAGGAATGACATAGAGAAGATGTCTCCCTTGCTAGGGTTTCTTGTTTTCTTTCTTCTTCTCTCTTTTTTTTCCCTGCAGTTTCACAACAAGTGGAAACAATTATCTTTGAAATATTTCTGAAGGGCCAAGGGGAAGGAAGGCGTATAGCAGAGTGAGATAGCCAGCAATTAAAGGTGTGAACGCATTCACACCCAGGAACAAGGTCCAGACTGCCTGACTGGACTTATTTTTATCCCACTAATGACCAGATAACTGAGGTCTCCTGATGATATGGTTGCCTGCTGCTGGTTCTGACCAGGCAGGTTCTGACCAGCACCAACTTTCATTCCGAGCAGAAGAAATCTATCTCAGCAAAACCCTGGTATTTTCTTTTATAATAGAAGGGCCCTCAATGCCTTGGATAGAAAAAATGTCTTTCTGTTAACAGACAACATCTTTTTGTGCATCTGTGACCAGCAGGTACCTATCGTACAGCTTTGTCCCAGGTGGTGCCTATGCTAAGGACACCCTACGCTCACCCATGCCCCAGAATGTGTTTTAGACCAACCCTTTGTGTAGACCAGGAACAGGCAGCGCGAGGCCAGAGAGCCTGTGTGGATAGTGTCAACGTATCCCCATTTGAGTCCTGTGCCCACATCACCCATGGGGAGCTGAGCCAGGGTATTGTGAAGCACCCAAGGCCTGTCACTGATGGAAAAGATACGATCTGAGTCTTTTCCTGCCTCATCTCTAATCTAAACTTATTGTCTCTTTGGTCCACTGGTCCATGTGATTAAATATTTGATTGGTCCTTAAAAATTCATTGTCTTGAGGAAGCTTTGCTTTTTTATGGATCATTAATGTCAAATACTGCATGTTTGTAAATCAGAAGTCTAGCTGTCTCTGGTTCAGTGTTGTGAGGCAATTCCAAGCTCACTGCATCACTGCTAACCCAAATGGTTCATCATAGTACATTCACCAGCAGGAAAAATTGAGATTTTTTCTCCCTACTCTGCTCTAAACACACAGATACACTTCCTCATCGTAGGCAAAATTCACGGTCTTACAGCAAACTCAGAAGTCAAGACCTGACCAGTCATTGCTCTATCAAGGGCCTTTGCTTTCAGTTTTGCTTTGCAGACACCTCTGGATCTGGCTCCCATGTTGGTTCGATGCCTTGCTCTGCCAACCACATCCTCAAGGACCTCACACGAGCCACTTCCATCCATACTGACACTGCCCTATCTTTTGGGGTCTCTTGAATGGATTTCCAATTTCCTCTCTGTCTGTTGTTATTGTTGCTATTGTTGTTCTTTTGTTTTGTTTCATTTCATTTGTTTGTTTAGGGTGATTTCTCATTTACCTTGCTGATCAGTTGCCACTCCACGAGGGAGAAGTTTTTCACCACTGCTCTGGCTACTAAACTACTCCCCGAGGTGACAGATCTGCACCTGAGTTGAACGTGCTGCACTTGAGAGCTCTTGTACAGGAGCTGGGGAACACTGAGACGTCCACTATCACCATCACCTTCAAAGTCACTGTGCTTTTCTTTTTTTTTCTTTCTTTTTGTAAATGACTACCCTCCTGAGGGTAGTCAATATCCCAGAACTTCTCTTCAGCCATGTTCCTCACATTACAGCCGTAGCCCTCTGGTGAAGCTGATGGCAGGCATTTCATATCACTACACTTTTTATACAGGCTTCCTCCTTAGATCTAATACACTGAACTCCATTAAATCTGATATATTGCACTAATTTGGATATTTTCCTAGAATTTGTATTGAATATTTTGAATGACTTCAGCCATATGTCATAGAACATACACCACGTCTGCTGTAAAATATCTTTAAATCTTCTTTTCTGATTCAGGATTTACTTCATTATAAAACTTGCCATTGGCTCTTTAGAAGTAACCTCTGACAGCACCCTTGGAGACGTGACCCTGCTCAGGAATCAAGGAAACAGAAAACACTTCTCAAAAGTCCTAGCACAAGCTGGTCTTTTCCAAAGCTCCAAGAGAGAGGATTCTGGCCCGAAAGGGATCTATTTCCCAATGAGCTCGACAAGTAAGCATGGAGACACCTCTGGTCTGAGTGCACCAGGCACAGAGGGTTTGAGCCCCTTCTCTGCCCGCTCCTGACCATACCTGCCCGAGAGCCCATGGCTACCAGTCTACGCAGCCCTGAGAAACGTCAGTTTGCTGCCATAGGAAGAGATTTTATCTCTTTATCTTGTTTTAATTCTCAAGTCCCAGATAGGATTTTCTTGTGAGATGAAGAACATCAGAGAAGGAGGAAATGGGTGTCGAAAATGCTGTTCAGGACAACCTTTTCTTTCCTCTTAAGTTGGATGCACAAGGGGTCACTAGAGCCTTTGGAAAATATATCCCCTGGTCCCCAAGAAAGAAAGCCTTCGCTTTCAGCCTCCCTCTGCAGCAGCAGAAATATGGTATGGACTGTAAACAGAGCTGAGAAAATCAGATTACAGCAGTAAAGTGTCATAGAACAGTTATTCTCCATCTCACAGTAGTTCTCACAATCAGGATTTTTTAAGTGGCCCAGGAGTAGTGTAGTTAAGAATAATAAGACCCAGGAATGACCTGCCACAGGCTTGATCTGCTTAGTTGTTACCACATTAATAGCTTTTGAGATTGTTCTGTAGGGATTTGCAGCAGAAAGAGAACGATTGGTCTGACAAGATGAACTAACAGAAGCGTATGTGTGCACATGCATGCACCCAAGAGCACCAGAAGAAATGGTAGAATAAGTTTTATAGGGATGGAGTTTGGTAATAACCAAGGACAAAAAGGAAAGCAATGACCTAAGAAGGCCAGTGTCCAGGCAAGGCCATGGTGCAGAAAATAATAAAGACACAACACACAACATCACAAATCTTTTTATAACAGAAAACAGCACCGGCTGTCCTCTACTTGCTATCTCAGCAGTAAGACAGAGAGATCTTAGGGAAATCTAAAACCAGGAACAAAGAAAAGGCATAGCATATATGGAGGATGTAGCAAACATATAAAACTGTGATAACTGATGTCTCCTGAAAAGTTTGAAAGACCTGTCCAAGAACAAGTTAGTTACATTGCAAAAGGAACTCAAGCGTTACAGTGAGTGCTCAGTAGTGAGTATTCATGACTACAGAATCACATAGTGAATCACAGAATCTCTAAGGTTGGAAGGGACCTATAGAGATCATCATACCAACCCCCTGCTCCAGCAGGGGCACCCAGAGCACATGGTACAGGGTGGCATGCAGGCAAGTTATGAAGATCTCCAGAGAAGGAGTCTCCACAGCCTCTCTGGGCAGCCTGTGCCAGGGTTCTGTCATCCTCACAGGAAAGAAGTTCTTTCTCATGTGGAGATGGAACTGCCCGTGTTTTAATTTGTGCCCATTACCCCTTGTCCTGTCACTGGCCACCACCGAGAAGAGCCTGGCCCCCCAACATACTAGATCTTTTTTGGAAACAAAGAACTTGCCAATTCCTTGGTTAAATATGGGGAAAAATGAAGAAAAGTGGACAGCCTTGATGGCTTCTTCTCCACACACTCTATTAATCTGTGAAGCTTCAGACCTTCTTTTCTAACACTGTCAAATTCTTAAAAGATGTCAGCACTACCTTATGGCCTTCAAGAGAGCTATTCAAATTTTATTTTCCCTCACATTTACTACCTTGACTGGTTTGGCAACAGAAATATTTGAGACATGAAAAAAATCAAAAAAAGAAACCTGTCCCTTCCCAGACCAGGTGTCTGCTTTACATCTTTAAGATTTGGCTTGACAACAAAGGGGGGATAATATCTGTCTTGGGGGGATAAAATAAAGCAAATTGGTCACCTGGGTTTAAATGAAGCATCCCTTCAAATAAACTTCTAGAAGGGTAAGTGCTTGGGCCATACTGTCCGTTTTCATAGCCATACATCAGCTTGTACACTTTTTGTTAATGTTACTGAGTACACCTCTGGGTTTCTTTTTCTTTCCAGTTGCAGTTCCACCACAGAATTCTAGATTTTTTTTAGTAGTAGTGCTTTAAATATTACGTTAGTGATATAAAGATCTAAACCAAATAACAATGTGCAGGTTGAAACTAAATATAGCCTAATCTTAAAGGGGACTCCAGGGCACAGTTTTTCAATGAACCAACTTTTATTGCAGGTTGCTTGTGGAATTCTCTCTCCAACTCCTGTAACTCCAGCTTGGACAAGTAAGAGGAATAATTTCACTAGAAAAGATTTCTTTTTTTTTTTCCTTTTTTTTTAACAGAAGAGAAAAGAAAAGAAAGAGAATAGGTATAAAGATGTAATATCAATGTAGTGTAACATGCAAATATTCAAGCCTAGTTCTCTGTCTCATGGAGGGATAGAAGAAATGTGTTAGCAGGTGCCAAAAGTTAAATAAAAAATGGTCCAAGTTCTGACACAGTTTTGATTCCATTACTCGTTCACTGCTGTGGCCAGATCAATAGTTTAAGAAAAGATAGCATGCTTTGAACTGTGAATCTGTTGCTTTCTATTAACTGGAACAAACAGGTAGCTTTCTAGTATTCAGAGCCTGACGTAAAAGATATTGCAGAAGCACTGAGGAAGGAAGGGACCTCTGGATGTCACCCAGTGCAATCCCACTAGATGTTTTCACTAGTTTTTCTTTTGCTGCTAATGTATTCAGAGAAAACCTACTTGTTGTCCTCACCAGATTCAGCTCCAGAGGGGCTTTGTCTTCTCTGTCTCTCTAGAGAGATGCTTCCATCAGGCATCTCTACACTCCTTTTGTCCTGCTTTCACCTCTTTCATGTTCAATCGAGGTAACAGTGAAGCTCACAGAAATACTATTGTTGATGTAGCCCTGTGCATCCAAGTCATTAATACCAAATATATTTCTCTGCATTCCCCTGCATTTTCCTGCATTCTTCCAGGTGTTACATAAAAAGACTTTTAATGCAACACTTTTAATTTCTAGAAACTCTAAAAATTATAAATCATGCCTGTTCATAGTACTGCAGTTTTTATCAATGTAAAGTGATTTTGTGCAGCTTTTTATGTATGAAATATAAAGTCATTTATACTACAATGTATGCATTTTACATCTTGACACAGAAAAATAGTTTCCAGTTATTCAGTCACCAGACCTTATTATACTTGTCGGCTGGGTGAAAGTACTCTCTCTATCAAACATCTCTCTTTGGAGAGAAAGGGATCATAATCAAACCAGTAATTCGTCTTCTTGTCTTACTGGAAAATACACTTTCTGAAGCTTGAATCACAGTTTTAAGTTGCTCTTGAATGCTTTCCAATTAGTCAACATTCTTTTTTTGACGTGTTGACACCAGAATTAACTGAAATACTCAACTAGTCACCTACTTACAATTACCTTGCTGCTCCTGAATATCACATTAGCCCTTTCCAAAAATGCGCTGGTGACTTATTTCAGTTTGATATTTTGTTAATATGAGTTCAGTGTCCTAAATCATGAGAGACTTTGTCCTTTACCTGCAGTGAAGGATTTGAAAATAGGATGTCTGAATATGGAAGATTCATGAAAACAATGGAGAGGAAGGAAGCTTAAAAAGTTAGTGATTTTGTTTTAAAATTATTATCCAGAGATGAATACGCTTGTACACACACACACACTTCTATATCTGCTTTTGTTAGGCACTTTTGATATATGGCTACATTGTGCTTTTAGTTATGGTAACTTTGCATACATGCTTAAGAGCAGAATTCTGTCTGGTTTTGTGCACTCTTGAATAAGACCACATTTGTATTAAACAGCCTACTTGTTTAATACAACAACAACAGTAAATGAAATAATAATATTGGAAAGGTAATTTTTTTCTTGTGTTTTTAAAATACAAATCATCATACACTGAAACTGAGTGGATCACAGAGCTAGAGGAAACAGGCACAACTGAGACATTTGAATGAACTTCAGGACAAATCTGCGATATAATATCATTTGAAAACTGAAAACATTTTCTTGACTCAAATACATTTATTGAACAACAAAACCAAAGCCCAACTGACTGATAAATGAAAGATGACAGTAGATTTTACTTTGAAAACTGCCAACCAGTGTGTCTTGACTGCAGAAGTGTGTGATGGCATGATACCTGACAAAAAAATAAAAATTACCCAGTGCCTTCCAATCTTGAAACTCACAAGTGTTTTATAAATATGGTTTACTACATATATTTCCTAGGAAAATACTATTTTTGTTTTTTATAACAGTAAACATCAATCAGACATCTATAAGTACTAAGACACTTTGTACTGTCCAAACTTTAATGACAAAGTAGTTTCTTTTCCGGAGTCTGGCTTGCAAGTTGCTTCAAATATCCTCAAGCAAATGCCTCAGGCATGAAATACAGATATATTCAGACTTGTTCAAGTTGTGTACCAGTAAGTGAATGGGAACCAAGATAACAGTCTAATCTTTGCAGTTTTTCTCTTCATTTTGAGGCACTAGTACTGCATCAGCTTAAACCAGTCTAAGCTAGCAAAGGTGCCAAAAGCTGATATTCAGGAATGCACTTTAGGATCAGTGAAGGAAGAAGGTGTAACCAGATGGTCCCACCATAGTTCTTAAACCAGCTGTGAAACCATACCCTGGAGTGGACAAGAGGGCACAGGAAAGGGCAGGGGGCTTTAGAATGAATAGGGACTCCAGCCTTCCAAATCCTTATCACAGAACTGGTTACTGGTATAGCAGACACAACGTCATCTTTACAAGAATGCTTTCTTGTGTAAGTATTGTAATTTCCATCTCCTCTTTTGAATTTCAAAACTACTAGAGATTATTAGATTGATTCCAGATGATCAGGAGATAGAATTGATTTACAGCTCTGTTCCGTAATACACTCAGTGGAAAAGTTATATCAGGTTTAGTCAAAACTGTAGCCATTTTTTTTTCATTACCCTTGTAAGTATCTACTTGTTCTACTTGCAATATATTTGTTCAATATATTACAAATATGTTTGAGTAGATATTTCTGATACGAAGCAGCTTCTGGAAAAGTACATTTGTATTGCTCTTCTCTTCAAGTAGCTTTCAGAAGGGAAACCATCACTTAACTCATTTGTCCAATAAGGCTATAAATCAGTGGAGACTACACTGCAGAAAATATTCTTCCATTGGCAGGCACTTAGATGAGATGACCTAATCATTTTTTCCATCTCCAGTATGAAGGTGTCTAAGATTTATTGCAAAGTTAATATAAATTCAAGACTATGGACTTTTTTTTTTGACTTATTGTCAAGACAATGACAAAACAAGGCCAGCTTAAGTACAAATAGCTTTATAGTGTCAGGATATTAAAATATATCAATCCAAGTTTATGGCAGAATTTAAATAGGAAGCAGCTGAAAATGCACTGTTTTCTCATCCCCATTCTTTTAAAATCTATTAAGCTAATTAACTCTATTATAGAGAAACAAAGTCAGTTTTTTTCAAGAATGACTTAAATAGAAAATTACAGTAACAGAATGATGTTAAGACAACGTCACCGCTAGTTTAGGCAGATCATATCGCAGATGACTAGGGTCTATATTGTTAAAAAGGATTCGAGTAGGATCTAGATCCAAAGAAGAGTATAAGCATGAAGAAGAAAACATGGGTGAACTTTTGGTGCCTTGTTCAAAAGTCTTGTCTTAATACTCCTAACTTAATAGTTCCCTTATCCTGAGGTACCTATTAAGACCTCCCTTTTCACCCAGAAACCTGCCTGCATTTGCCCTTATCTAAACAGCTAGATGCCTAAACCACTTGGGATCCAGAAACAACACGGGAAGAGATTTAAAAGCTTGAAGGACTTTTCCAGTATCACTAATCAGGATAATCAAACTCAGTCTTAGGTAGATAGCCTTTTGGGGGCTGCTGAACATCACTATAAAAAACATGAATGAAAGGGAAGCAAGCAAATATATACAGGCACATACAATCATGAGATGACTTCTAGAAATACTTGTGCTATGGTAATGGGAAATGGACAAAAGGTTCCTGAGATGATTAGAGAAAAGCTCAGGAACAGAAGACGGAAACCTCTCAGATAGGGCAGGGAGGTCAAAAGGGAACTCTTCAGGAGTGAGGAAGAAGGCTGGGCAGGATCAGAGTGTTGCACCAGGCACTGGAACAGAAAAAAAAAAAAAAAAGGAATCTGGAAAAAATATTTACTCAAAATAGGATTAATAATAGTATCTATATTCTACTGATCAGTAATTCTACTAGAGGAATTTAGCACTGGGGAAAGATAGTCTACATCTTTAGGCCCATCTGTAGTTTTTCAGGACAAATTTGGGAGAAGATGCTTTGGGCACAAGCAACAGTGTCTGTCTACTCTGTCCTCAGCTCAACCTTGCTCCTACTGTACATACACGCTATACACTGACTGTGAGTCAGCAATGATCTGACCTCCCTGGAATCCAGATCTTTTTGGTAGGTCATAGATTAGACCACTGACATTATCCAGACTACTGTCTACAGGATATTGGACCAGTTCCTGAGGTCACAGCTTCTCACCCTTCTGATTTAACCAGACTTCCTACTGGCTCTGCCATGCAACAGAGAAACACACTTAACAGTTGTAGCTGTTCATAAAGTTGAGATTTCAGAGGCATGTTCTTGTCAGCAGATGCCACCCTTGCACAATTAATATTAGCCATGATGCTTTTTAGTGGCTATATTCGGTAGCTGTTGTCCCTAGGAAGAGTTCTCTTGTGACCAACTTCTGGATGACAGCCTAGAGAGTCCTTCTGAGTGTCTTTTAATCACACGCATCTGAGTGCACTTAACAATACCCATTAGATGATACAAATATTCCCCAGATAAATCATGGTAGCCACTCCAGACCACTGACCACATATCTCATCCCACTCTAGCTCTATTTGTAGTATTCTATCACTTTATCTTCTTTTTCACACAAAATTGATGATTCGTCTTTGTGTAACTTGATATGTCACCAACAAAGTCATTGTAGTCAAGGGACGTCACAAGCATAGTCACAGAGTGTCAGCCAGGGCAAGAAAGCTGAAGCTCTCCTGTAGACATGGAGAGACTGTCTCTATTTGGTGGAATAGTATCTTACATACCCTTACATTTGCAGATCCCCAAAGATCTGCAAATATTATTTGTATGTCACATGCTGCTTTCTGTGCAACACTGTGTTTCAATGTGCATTAACTTTACCTGAGGCTCAAAACAAAGGTGAATGAGGGCCAAAGAAGGGATAGAGTAGGTGAGCTTCGGTGGTGGCAGGAGAAAAATCACAGAGATGACTCTCAGTAACTGAGATGCTAAGACTACTGTCAACATCAGCCTGAGGCTGGAGTGTTCAAGCATCCTTTCTCCAAAACACCCTTTAAAATCAGATTGTGTGAGTAACAATAGCAGGCAGACTCTAAAGTGCTATAGAAACAGGAGATAAGAGTCCAGCTCAGTATCACTGGACTTCCGCAACAGTGATTAATTGCATTAAGCATCCTACACACCCAAAGTTTGTAGAATATGTTTTTCTTTGCCTCTACTTGCTCTGTGGTAAAACATTTAGCACATACAGGCGGGGGGACTTGAGACAAATACCTGATGTGCAATGTGGTGTGCAGTCATGGTGTCTGGAGAAACTTCCCAGGACAATCCTGAGTCAGTCACAGAATTGTAGGTCAAATCAGGCCAAAGGCACAACCAACACAGTATAAAACACTGTTAAGGGAAAGAATTTCTCATTTTGGCATTATGCGAAAAGACTAAAATAAGTAAATTAACTATAGGAAAAGTAATTTTCCCACCTTTAATGCTGTGCTTTCCACATCATTCCAATGCCCACATCCCTTAAAGATTTTAGAACTGTCTGCCTCCATGAAAGCCTCATTAGCTATTTATCATAATTTTAAGTGGTGGACGAATGTTTTCGTTGGACTATGAATATGCAACAGATATTTTTATGCAGTTGTTGCTTCCATTAGGTTATTTCCTCTCTCTTGGCTGCTGATCCATGATTCAGTCTTTTTGCTTGTGATAATTCGTTTTGCATTAGAGTCTTCGCTGGCTTAGTGCCTCCAGAGGATCAAGTATTAGGAAGATAAATAGATATGATCACTAGCACAGAAGATGGAAGAGACACTTTAATATTTGCAGGAATGAAATTGCAGGGAAAGATGTCCAATAGATTCATAGCTTTGAAGGGCAGAAGAACCTACTTAATTTCACCTTATGCCGTCTGTAGTTTTTTCAATATTCTATAAAGCATCAGATCAATGGTATCCACTAAAATGAAGACAGCATTTGATTGCTCAATATTTATTTTAATAATTAAGAAATTTCTTAGCAACTTCTGCCTACAGACATACTTCCAATACAGTGTTTGTGATTACTGAAGTATAGTGAATTTAATAACTGGGCAATGAAAGAGTGCTTGTTAGAAATAAGTTAGCATTGCTCAGGGTAGTTCTGGCAGGTTTTTGACCTGTTTACAGGAGAAATGTGATTGCTTAATTATATTACAACCCTTTTTTGATATTTCATGGGAATAGTTTCAGCTCTGAAAACTACAAGTTCAGTCATGATTCAAAGCGATTGTTCCAATGGAAGCAAAATTATCTTTGGATTTATGCATGGATGTTGTAATTGTGCCAGCATCTCCAAGTTTAAGGTGGTTGAAATACAAACCTGTGTACATCAGAGACTGAATCAGTCTTTTGATGCACAGTTGCTGAAGTGCTTGCCTCCAGACAGGTTTCAGCCCGAAATAAATCTTTTTCTCTCATATGATTGCCTGCTAAACCTGGAACAGGCCTGTGTCTCTGCAAAGCTACAGCAGACCCTGGAGAGCACCAAGCGCGTGGCAGCTGGTGGGCTGCAGAGCTGGGGGCACTTGCTCTGATCAACCATCTCCTGCTGCCCTCTCCTACCCTACATCCTTCTTCTCAGAGGTTAGGTTCACGCTCAAATTGGGGTATGTCTGCACTTGCATAATGATAGTGATGGAGTCTCCGGAGTCTCCACAAGCTTAATCTTGGATCTAAAGCCTCTACCACTTCCTTTCCTCCCTCCAAATTCTCATGCTGGAAGCAATATTCATTAGGGAAGTTTGTTTCCTCTCTATGCTGCATTTAGGATATACTTGTCTACAATGCCAACTACAACATTGTAATTCATTAGTGTTTTCCATTGTATTCAACATGCATGACAGGATAGGCATGTTCTCTTACAGTTTATTCCCAAGCAAAGAGCTTTTTAGTAATGATATTTAAGCACTTATTCATTTTATTTTATTTTATTTTATTTTATTTTATTTTATTTTATTTTATTTTATTTTATTTTATTTTATTTTATTTATTTATTTTTTTTTCAAAAATGGATTATTTATTTTTCTTTGGAAGAGATTTTTACCTCAGAACAGAAGAGGGTTCCTTTCCCTGCTCTGACAACATGGCTCTGAATTCCAGTTTTGCCATGTCTACAGCCTCTTTGGAAGATGTTACTGGAAGATTTTTAGACTATTGTAATAGGTCTTCATCCAGTCTGCCTCCTACAAAGGAAGTTCTTCTTGGTACCAAGAAGATACCAAGAAAATGCTTTATGAAGCAACTTTCAGCACTCCCAAATGACTGCTCAGCCAAATTCACAGTACTCTGTATTCAAAACCCTCTGCTAATAATCCTTTGAAAATGGATTCTGAGACTTATAATTTAAAGAGTATTACAGGAGGGAAAAGATAGCTTTCTGATACGATAGTTTTGCTTGAAGAAGGACATTCCCCATGCACTCTAGCAACTTCTAGGTGGGATTATGCAATATCTTTCAAACGAGGAGATGGCACTGACTAACCTGAAGGGAACATGGCAAAAACTCCTCCAGACGGACTTAGGTTCCACCACTGCAGCAGGGCTCTGAAACTCTTTTGCAGTTTGCATCTACTGAGTTGCATCTACAGGTGTTCACTTAATACTTTATAAAGTTATGCCTGTATGGGGAATAAGTAATAGTTTTGAAGAAAAGATAAAAAAAAAAAGTCTGTTGGGACTTGGCACCTGTTCTTTCCATATTTCATGGAAATAATTAACTATAACTCACCTTGCAGATTTGAAGTTATCCAAAAAAAGTGGAGGATAGGAAGACTAGCAACTGTCCATAGCTGTTTCAAGTTGTTTGGGTGTAACTGCATACACATTATGTTCTTTTATAAATCCATAAAAATATCTTGTCCTGCTTGGTAGGATTACAGGTGAGAGAGAGAGGCACATTAGATTAATCTCACTCTGTTAGACCTGAAAATATATTTACTTTTGCAAATGTGATTTATGCACATGAACCCTGATTTAAATTCAACTTTCTTTATTGACAGAGGCAAATGTTTTAAGAATGATTCATCCCATCCTAACATCCAAAGAAACCTGTTTCTTAGCAGGAATGTTTTTCAGGGTTAAAAATTGTAACAAAGTCTTCCATCAACCTTCTTTTCTATAGATCAGATAACTCCATTTCTTTCAAACTTTTCTTATATATATATTATTGATAATATATATATTATTGATAAAATAAATTATATATATTTGATAGATATATAAATCTAATTGATTTGTGGCTAACATTTCAGCATAACATTTCAGCTGAGGAATATAGCAGTACTGAGTAGGTAAACAGAGGGTTTACTTCATGTCTTACTTATGCCTCCTGCTCAATTAACCCATAATATTATTTGCCCTTTCTGCAACACCATGACACCATTAACTCATGTATAGATTGTGCCTGTTTAGACTGCTGTCAGTTGCTCCCAACACAGTTGCTTATTGCTGCATAAATGTAGAAACTTATTTTTACTAAATTGCTTATTTTTATGACATGTTTTCAGACTGTTTCTCCAATTTGTGAAAAGAATTTGGAGTTCTATTCCTGCCATCCAATGTTCTTTTAGCCATTGGTTTGCTAAATTCAAACTTTGTTCCACTGTTAAGATGAAGCTATTGACTAGAACTGGAACCCCACTCAGTCATGCTGTCATAATCCCACTCAGTACGTGCTTCCATTTTGATACTGAATCAAAATTTTTAGTCTACTGTGAGATTAAATGTTGATAGTAAGTTTTGTGATATGCAATAATGGGTCCATCCACTGTTTCACTTTCAAGATTTTCATGGAAGGCAAAGTCATAAGTCTAACTGAATTTGAGATATATAGCATCTACTGCTTTCTCCTATCCACAGTGTCACTTAGAGAATAATATTTGATTGTTTTTAAAAATGAAAAAGCCATGTTATTCACAGTGGTGGTCTGCTAAAATGGCAGATGATTAATATTGCTTAAGGTGATTTCTGAGTGTCATTTTTTGATCATATTAGCATGGTGTGGTGCGTTGGATTATACATAAAAATGGCTGTGAATTTTGACCTCGAAAGCACTTTTCTATGAATACTATTCTTAGCTATGTATTTTTCATGGTTTCCTATTATGAATGGAGAAGGAGTATCCTCCCCACAGAGAGGAACTGGCTGCCTCATACTTACTCCTCTATTTCCTTTGTTTTAACACTCTCAAATTCATCTGACTTGGGGAGCTATTTACTGTCTTTTCCTCCTGTCCAAAACCTGTGCAAATCACTAAACAATTAGAACACCAAGTTATCCCCTGCAGACATTTATTTTTAAAGACTTGTTTTTAAATCAGCATAAGATAAAGATGCATTGTACTTGGCACATGCAGAGACAATGAAAAAAATATTTCCTTTAGAGTAGATTTCCTGTATTTCAGTATAATCTTGCTTTCAGTTGACTGAATAAATTAAAAAAAAAAAAAGAACAAATATTCTATGATAACACGATAGGTAAAATATCCTTGCAAATAAACTAGAGTTCATGTAAATGAACTTGAGGAGGGAAACTGATGTTCATACTGTATTTGGCATTTGTGAATTGTGTAGCATTTGTTGTCACAAAACTTGCTGCCACATGTTTTCAGTTTTGTTTGTAAAGCGTTCTGATATACCTTATATGAACATTTCTGAACAAAATTAAACTACCCTAAAGTGAAACAGAATTAGACATTCATTTTAAGCTTTTTAAACAGATAACAATCAGGAGAACACTGGTAATAAAACAGAGCACTCTGAAAACTATTCTTACAACATCTGCAATATCTGATTAAATCATTGTAGATGTTTGTGGCATGCCTTCTAGAGGCAGCATAGAATATTCCTCCATATCTGAAAAACAGAGCCTTAGCCAATTTTGACATGTGTAACTCCCAAGAACTTTCTTGTTTTTTTTCTTTTATAATAGTATAGCAAATGGCAGTTTATGTTCAGATCTCATAGAAAAGGAACTTTTCCTTTAGTACTGGATGACTGTGGAAGCATGGTGCCATTGTACAGGCAAAAAGTAGATATTTGTCAGCTTGTGCTCAGGTGCACTTAGTAGCTATGTAGTTACATAGTATATGTAGTAGCTACGTATGATTTATCATAACTATCTCTTAGTTCTGAAAATCCAGTTACAGTGAAGAGAATCTCCTCTTGAAACAATCTCCCCAATATTAATTTTGCATACATTACATACGCATGTATAAATTTTGTAGAAACATGGAAAAATAATATGGCTCCTATGCGACAAAGAAACAGTTTCTTTGGTCAGGTTTCTTTGAGACTGTTGCCTCTTTTTCAAATAAAAGTTCTTTCCTCTGTGACAATATGTTGGTCATAAATTCTTTCTTCATCATATCATAGATGAGCTTTTCATTGTTAGGAAAGTTGCTTACGAAGGCTGATGTAGACTACAAAAAACTACTTTGTTTCCTGACAAAACGCCAGCGCTTCTCTCAGGTTAGGTTAGGTTAAAGTTAGGTTAGCTGTTCAAGGGATTCAGGAAGTATTGGCCAAACTTAAACTAGTAAATAAACCAGAGCCCAGACCAGTCCTCTTTCTCAAGACTATTTGGCACAGTGTGGTCATAGCGCTGCTCTTAAACCATCTTACCTCACAAACCAGGTGGCTACACCCAGGTGTTTATTGAGAATGAACCCCACAGCTCCCCAGCTGTGCCGAGTAATCATCTGGGAGAGCCGTAGTTTGTCTGGCCAAAACCATGCTGGGAGCCAGGTAGAAGATCAAGTTCCTGTGTCTGGAAATGTTCCATTCATCTTGCTTGTATAAGCGTAGCTATAATGTCTTACTTGAATTCAGTGGTAAAGGGGGCCATTAAGACAAAAATGTTATTTTCGATTCTAAATTGATTTTTTTTAATTTAGTATTTAGATGATAGTGAGTTACAAACACTTTAAAAATTCTGCTACGTATAGTTTATTTATATACAAATGTGAAAAGAAGGGTTTTATAATTATAGATTATTGCAACTGCTATATAAAGGCAGTTATTTTTGTTCTGTTGTTTTTGTTCATATCTGTTACTAAAAGATTGGAATTGTGAGCTAATACATAAATATCTTCTGAAGTGCTGTAATTTTCTTGTCACACACACAAAAAATTAACTCTGATATCAGTCCTCAGGCTTTTCAATAATAATATATTGCAGCTTATTTCAGTAAGATGTTTATTCACAGTAAGATATCAAAGCAAATTAATATGAAAACTGTTCTTGAGTATTTTAAATATTTTTATTTGGAAATTTAGGTAATGCTAATCCACTGGCATTTTCCTTTATTAGTAAAAAAGATATAACCTGTTAAGCATCCCTTCTGGCCTTATCATAAATTGCTTAGCTCATGTTAAAACCTGTCCAAAGATTTCACCAAAACAATGTATTCCCTCTAAATATTGTTTCTTCTGTCATATAGCAGGAAATGTATAACTTCCTACATCACAGTTAAGGAATGTCGATATGACATAAGAAATCCAATTGAAAAGATATGTGATAAATTTTGGGAAGAAAAATATTTTAACATTTTAATTTAAATAAGGCATATCAATGCCAGTTTCATCTGAGGTTCTTGCTTCATTTAAAATTACAGTTCTATATAACTAAGATAGAGAAGAAAGATGGAAATTTAAAAATACAGCATTTTGCAAAGTTAATTCACAATAGGTGTAAGAAGAAAACCATATGAAGATAATAAAAATAGGATGCAGAACTGTCTTTTGAATGATTTGATAGTGTGTCATTTTAAATTGGCTGAAATGCAATTGAGAGTCAGAAAAAAAAAATCAGTTATAAAATAAAGACATTTAATTGACACTGGTAAGCTGTTAGTACAGCAAATAATGTATTACTTGAGAGAAGTCAAGTTGCTTATGATTTCATAGTTCCTATAAAATTCAAATATGTTTAAGCTATTATACATTTATCTTTCCCATAGATGGTAATTGACTTGCTGCATACTCCTTAGTTAATTAATGCAAGGCTTAATGCTATTTTCAATTAATTTTCAAGATTTCTACTTTATCATCAATAAAGATTAATTGTTACAGGCAAAATATAATAATTTTAAGAACATAGCAGTGTTTTAATTACTGAAGGTTCCTTAATTTCATCTAGTATGAAAAAAGATCGTTGGTGTATTTCATATATCCATTACAAATAAGTCTTTCAAAACATGAAATAAGGTTGGACTTTTCATATGAAAATTCTTCTCCATTTATGCAGTATGAACTCACAAACTCGGACATAGGGGATAAGCAAACTATTTGAAGTCAGAAAGATTTTAGCCCTGTTTGTGCTGAATAAATAACATAGTAGAAGACAGAATATATTGAAAAAATATCTTTTAAGTTAATCTGTCATCTAGCCTTTTATGCGCTACATTTTTTCAGTGTTTGAGTTGGTTGTCTTTGACAAATCCAAGCTAATATTCTGCTGACTTTCATAAGCTTGGCTAGACATTGACAATGATTTTGAAAAGTTTGAGGATCACAGAAGCAGTCTGGGAGATGCCAGAAGATCTTCTAGAGAGCTCTGCACAGATGGGTAACAAACAGATATTTAGCAATCCTGTCAAAAATCTCCAAAGCTTTCCTATAGCAGTCTCTTTTTTTTTTTTCATCTACATTTTTCTCTCGATGTTCAACAAGATTATTTTTCGCTTGCTTTTGATTCAGAATAAGAAATGTTGATTTGCCATAGAAAACAGCTGGTTACTATCCTATTAATGGCAATTGCTATGTACTGGAAAAAAGCTATCATGGTTTCTTTCTGTCTTTGTAGACTAATCAAATATAATTTCTTCATCAATCATATTCCCTAAACCTCTAATTGTCCTTTCTACTCTCACCTGGCTTGTTCCAAGTTGCCTACCTTTTCCTTCAAGGATTATGCCCTGAATGGTCCCAAATGAGGCCTTTTCTCTGCAGCATGCATTAGAATCTTGCATTAGAGGTTCCAATAACACAAACCAGAAAGGTATCAATTAATCGCTTTGCCTTTTTTCCTCAAATATATTATATTGCCGCTTTATATTTACTTTGTGCTCCATTAAAACTTCCAGATCTTGCTCCACCACACTTTACACTTTTTTTTTTTTTTTTTCAGGAATCAGATAATTTTTCCTTCCTGCATCTGTTGTATCAGTTTTTCCAATTCATTTCTCCATTTCAGCATCAGTCTGAATTGTAATGAGCTTGCAAATCTTCCCAGATTGGGGCATCTATCCATTTTATCAGTATAATATCGACCCCAAATCGAAGTTATTAACTACAATACTGACTAGACTGGGTACCAACATAAGAACCACAGAACAATTGAGGTTGGAGGGGACCTTTGGAGATTGTCTAGTGCAAATCCCCTGCTCAAGTAGGGTCACCTAGAACAGGCTGTCCAGGCCCCTATCCAGACAACATTTGACTATCTCCAAGGATGGAGACTCCACAATGTCTCTGGGTGATCTATTCCAGTGCTCTATTACTCTTACAATAAGTAAGTTTCTCCTTGAATTCAAATGAAAATTCCTGTGCCTCAATTTGTGCCTGTTGCCTCTTGAATTGTCTCTGGGCACCACTGAGAAGAGTCTGTCCCCATCCTCTTTACATTTTCCCCTCAGATATGTATATTGATTGACGAAATCCATCCTTGGTCTTCTCTCCAGTCTCAAATCTTTGAGAAACTTTAAAGGAAATAGTCTCTTATGTGATAATTTCCTTTGGTATCCATTCTCTTTTTTTCCTCCACATTTTTCACGTTTCTAGATTATTCTACTTTTCTACTTCCTTAGCCTTCTTAAGAGAACATCATGCAGGGCCTTGTCAAAGGTCATATGAAGGTCAAGTTGAAAAGAGAGAAGACTAGATAGAAATTTGCTTTGTGAATCCTTAATGAAATTTTAAGTAAGTGATTGGGACCTGATCTGATATCTGATATCTGATTGATAATTACATATGCCAGGACATATAAAAAATAATTATGATTATGGATGATAAGTACATCAAAAGAAAGTCTCATGAACCAGGTTTGATTGTTGCAAGAGAAGTTGCAGAGAAACTGGCCTGTCAAGTTCAGTACATCTGCACAATATGCCCTACTTATAGCTGTCTCATAATCTAAAAAAAGAGGAGTAGGAGACTGCAATATAACATTTGTCACATGCTGATGTGCATATTTTCATTGCTTAGTTAGGCATTCAACATTAATGTAGGTCTCCCAAATAAGGAAAAACCTGCTATGAACACCTTACTGGGTGATCCCTTATGTTCTCAGATTATGACAATTTCTCAGTAGTCAGCCATTTCAGGCCTACCAAAGAAATCAGTGATAAATTGAAGACTATAGTAGAAGTGCTCAGTTATTCTGCTGACATTACGCAGCCTCAAGCTACATAGCCTTTCCACATAGCCTTCGAATCTATAAATGGGTAGGACTGTTGCATTTGTTTTCCCTGTACCACTGTACAGCTGAAAATGAAAGCTGAAAATTTTGACTTCATTTGTTTCATTTTCAATTAGTTCAGTATTTTTGAAGATTCCCTCTAAATGTAATCCTTTCATGTATTCTGGGGGGAATCCAGTCTGCATTCTGATTCTGCACCATAAACGCCACTTTAATTAGAATAGGAAAAGTTCTGAGAGAGCAAACAGGAAATCTAAAGCAAGTTATATATGCTCTTGAGACTTAATCTATGCTGTTTGCCTTTGGCTGAGAATCTGGCCTCAAGCCACTGTGTAGCGTTATAGTTGTATTATGATTCTATTTTTTACCCATAGGAAATATGTAGCATCTTAAGAGTATATTATTCTTTTGCAAGCACTCTATTTACTTTGAGACGGCAGTTTTGTGTCTCTTATGTGAGCATTTTTAGCCTTACAACATCACTGAAGATGTGAGGATTATGTTCCCACTTTTCTATTGTGCAGGAACCAGTTACCATCTGGAAGAGAAAGAAGCTGCTGTTAAGGGCAAGTCTTTAACAGACATGATGAGGGAAGGGAGTGAGAAAAGCGTCTTGAAGTTAACATTCTGCTTCCAAAGCTGAAAGCCAAAACTACTCCTGGCAAGCCGTAGAGCAGCCTGGAGGATGTGCTAAATAATTCTGGCTTTATGCCTGTCAGTGACTCATGTAAGCATTCTTATCACAAAGGGACTCCAGCAGAAGCCAAGGATCAGACCTTACTTGTGTATCTGTTTGAGTGACAGGAGAAGGGAAAGAAGCAATTAATCTTCTTTTTCTATATGTTTCTATAGGTTAAATGTTTATTTTGTTCTTTAATGAAATTCCTTGCATGGTAAGTGTCAACTATTCTTAAAATATCTTTGGAGTTGTAAATAATTTACAAATGGAAGTCAGCAGATAAAATCATGAGAGCTCAGTTAAACATGTTGCTTTGGAAAGGAAAGAGTGTGGACTTATTCTAAATGAGGGTGATTAAATGTTCAGCTAAAACCCTTAAAATATCTTTATTTTCAAAAGTGTTGGATATTGCTATCCACAAGGAATAGGAATTGAAAAAAATGCACAACTCTGCTATACATGTGTAATAGTTTGTGTCATCCTTGGTGAGTAAGAAAGACCTGATGGAGTTAGGGAAAATTAGGAATATGTACAGAACAACTTTGCCTGTTCCTATAGTTACCAATCTGAAGAAAGGCAGAATTGTATTTACTAAAAAGATGGCTCCCAAAATTGGCAGGTGGGCTCTAGATACTGTCATCTGTGTATAATGAATAAAATCTTTTCTAATATTTTCCCACTAGCTAACTCAGAGGTTTTCTATATAGCTCAAACATGGTGACTTTTTGTGGCATTGTTGATCATGTTTAGTTCACATCTAAAATCCAATACTTTGCTTCTAGTTTTTTTTTTTTTTTTTTTTTTTTAAGCAGCTGGTTCTATTGAACTATTGAAATAACTTTTTGGAAATACTTCATTCTTACTTTAGAATTTATTTTCAAGGTTGGTTTAAGCAGGATGATCTTCCAAGTCAGCTTCTTCTATTGCGATGGGAATTGAGTTTCTAAAAGAACACTTCCAAAATAGAAAAAAAAATCTTTGAATAGTTTTCTTAGAAGGAAAAGGAAATTCTTAAAGTGAATATAAGTTAGTGATTGCTAATGTTTATTAATTTTAGTGATAAATGACTGGTTGGTTCATATGTATTTTCCAAATACATTTTTTTTTTTGAGTATTTTTTGTCATATTTGCTGGAAATGAATATTCTTCTCTTGCCTATTGCCAGGTAAGATGAAGAGAAGAGGCAGTAGAGCCTCTCCCAAGGTGATTGATGCAGTAAAGGAGGTTGGACATAGTTCAACTCAATGCCCTTCATTGAATGTTTTACTCTTCGTATCACAAATATATGACTAATTTGAATAATAATCTTTGAAACTTCCTCTAGTGCTTGAGAATCTCTCGAATCTGTAAGTACCCTTCTTATATTGTGACAATTCCTCAGGCACCAAAAAAGAATTGCTTGTGAGCATGATCCATAGGCCCTGTGGTAATTGCTTTAAAAAGCCATGAGACTAATTAATGCTGAGATGATGCTAAAAGTGTCCAAAGAGATGTTCTTCCTGGGCCCTGTCTTTCACCTTTGAAAAATATTATGGATTCATCCTTGGTTTTAGAAAGAAAGGGCTTGGATGCTCATGAATAAAGGTCTGGGCTATTCAGAAGGCTGCTTGCAAGTATAGCTCCTCAGGGTCTCTATGTTTGGAGATTAACGAGTCAAATCCCTAAGGAATCATGGACTGAATCTAGTGATGAACCCTGCTTTGAGGAGGGGGTTGCCCTTGACGGCCTTCTGAGACTCCTTCCTCCCACCTGAATGAGTCTGTTTTATGTAGGAGAAGATATTGAACTGTATGTCCTGAGGGGTTGTGATGGAAGATACATCATGTTCATACAGTTATATTGGCTAAATCAGGCTGCTTCTATCTCAGCGTGATGAATTTTGTGGATCTCATTCTTGAATACCCTGTTCTTTTTCTTTTCTTTTTTTTTTTTAAAGAAAATGAACAGATGTGCTTTATGAGAAAAACTTAATTAAAGTAAGCAACATAAGAATTTTCAAAGAGAGACTCAAGAACGGAGGACTCATTAATGCAGCTTGCAATAACTTGTAAAAAACCCTAACTCTATGGTTAATAATTACTCAGATTTTTTTTATGAATGCTTTGTGGTAGGGATGATATCAGTGAAATTAATTTTGGGTGAATCATGCCTAAAAGTGGGCCAATATATGTTTTATTTTTGTTCATAAATTCTATTTAACAGCATTTTATCTGCAATAATTTCCTTGGTATATTTAAATGGTTAAACATTTATTTTCCACAGTTGCCTTGGTATCTCCCCATCTTGCTTACAGATTTTATCTTCAGAGCAAGAGTGATGATGACCTTGAGGTCATCATACTACAGAAGAGGAAGTGAAGAAAAGGGGTAGACTACATGGCCATACTGTCATATATGACTGAACAGGAAATATTTTCTTGATCACTGCATGCCCACTCAAATAAAGGAGCCATCATCCTATGAGCTGGAACCAACTCATAGTGTACCTTCCTATTTCTAATGGCAAGTTACATCAGCTGCTTCAAACTAAAGTGGAAAATTGAAAATAGACTTAAATATATGGAAGATTTTCCTAGAAAATTTTAACCTTAATCCCTAGCAGTTAGTGTTGTTTACCTTTTAAACTACAATAACTCTGTACGCTTTGGAATTCTATATATTTTTTCTTTTCAAAACCATGTGACTCACGAGAGAATTCTAAAACTAAAGAGAGGACCTTGAGTCTTTCATAGAATGCCTAAGGTTGGAAGGGACCTCTAGAGGTCATCTAGTCCAACCCCCCCTGCACACGCAGGGCCACCTAGAGCACGTGGCACAGGGCTGCATCCAAGCGGGTCTTGAAGATCTCCAGAGAAGGAGACTCCACAACCTCTCTGGGCAGCCCGTTCCAGTGCTCTGTCACCCTCACTGTTATGAAATTTTTCCTTAAGTTCCTGTGGAACTTTTGGTGCTTCAGTTTGTGGCCGTTTCCTCTAGTTCTACCAGTGGCCACCACTGAAAAGAGGCCAGCCCCATCCTCCTCACTGCCTCTCTTGAGGTACTTATAGACACTCATCAGGTCCACTCTCAGCCTTCTCTTCTCCAGGCTGAACAGGCCCAGCTCTTTCAGTCTTTCCTAATAGGACAGATTTTCCAGGCCCCAATCATCCTTGTGGCCTTTCAGTCTAATGAAAAACAATACTGTAATTCCTTAGTTATATGCCGAACAATTTACCCAACACATACTAATTTCAAGATGCCTTGCATATTACCCTATGCAATTTTAATACAGCTGTTCATAACTTTGCCTTCTTCTGAATGTGCATTTTCCCTTCATATGAATAGTTAGACTCAGGTGGAACCACAGTGCGTGTGCATACATATTCATACATGCATGCACACACACCCTTCCTGAAGACTAAATTTGCTGTAGGAATTGAAAAATATCTGCTGAATATTTTTGTGCTTTAAGAGAAATGACCTTTGTTTTTTCAGCTCCTGAATAATCTTTATTCTACATACCACTAGAATATGCAGTCACACTCTAGTGCTTGATCACAGATTCATAGAAACACTGAGAACGAAAAGACTTCTGGAGATCATCTAATTCAACCGCCCTGGGGCCATCTAGAGCACATTGCACAGGATCATGATTAAGTGGGTTTTGAAATTTTTCAGAGAAGGAGACTTCACAGCCTCTGTTGGCAACCTGTTCCGAGGCTGTCACCTTAATAGTCAAGAAAATTTTCTTCATATTCAGATGAACTTTCCTGTGTTGCAGTTTGTGGCCATTGCCCTTTTATCCTGTAACTGACCATCACTAAAAATATCCTGTCCCCAGCTTCTTGACACTCTCTTAAGTCACTCTCTCTTAAGAGATTTGCATGCTCTTCTCTAGGGTAAACAGGTCAAGCTAATCATCTTTGTGGCCCTATGCTGGACTCTCTCCAGTAGCTCCATGTCTCAGACCAGCTCCGTGCTTAGACCTGGCCACAGCAGGGCTGAGCAGAGGGGACAATCACCTCTTGCTAATGGAGTTCAGGACACCATTGGTCCTCTTGGCCACAAGGGCATATTGCTGATTCACATTTAACTTGTTATCCACTAGCACTCCCAGGTGCTTTTCTTCCAAGATGCTTTCCAGCAGGTCAACCCTCAACCTGTGTTGGTGCGTGGGATTATTCCTCCTTGTGCTTGCCTTTGTTGTACTTCACGAGGTTCCGCTATGCCCATCTCTCTAGCCTCTCCAGGTCCTTCAGAATGGCAGCACAGTCTCCTGCTGCATCAGCTGCTCCTCTTATCTTTGTCTCATCATCGAGTTCGCTGAGGGTGAATGCCTTCATCCAGGTCATTGATGAATAATTTGAACAATACCAGACCTTAGTACTAATCCCTGGTGAACACCACTATTTACAGGCCTCCAACTAGACTTTGCACCAGTGATGACAGCCCTCTGAGCTTTGCCATTCTCAGTCAATTCTCAGCCAACCTCACTATCTTCACAACCTCACAATCAGCTCCACTCATCTAACCCACACTTCTTTGATTCTTAAATTCCATTAATATCTGATATAAGAAATGTTATGCCAATTAGTCACTATCCTGTAATTGCTTCCTTCAATACATTAAGTTGTTGAGTCAAAAATGAGATAAAAGAACCTAAGTGTAGGGCAAAGAGTATTTCAAAAACACTTGGAAAGATAGACTGTTGGGAAAAATTGAGATATTGTTCAGACTTGAAAAACCTGCTGCAAAATACCTTCAGCCTAATGATTTTTCCATTTGCTTCTCGCTTTCTTAAAGAGATTGTGACATCTCTAGCTTCAGGCAACAGCTTCTGGGAAAGGCAAGACTGACACAATTACACTCATGACTGGTGCTTGTTAATTCCTGACCTCAAGTTACTGGCATATATCTGCACTAAGAGATGGAGCCTGGCATGCACAATACATTATTTTTTCTCCCCTAAGGGCTTTCTATTATTTCTTTATGATGAACAAATCTGACAAGTGCCAAATGAGATAGCAAATGATATTGACTTGAAATCACCCTCTGATGGAAGAAATAGTGTCAGAACTAGCAGAAATAGAGCACCTTTCCATATTAACACTACCAATGTTTTCCTGGTATACAGAAAATGTTAAAATAACAGGCAAAATGTTTTTAACATAAATACAACTATGAAATAGCCAGTAACTTTTCTACTGTAAAATTACCCGAACAGTAGCTGACACAACCTGCATGAACTGAGTGCCTCATACTCCTATCCTTTGCTCTCACTTTTTCCTAAACTGGTCTAAAATCTAGAAGCCCCCAAAATGGCATGTGGTCCTGACTCATGTGAAATGGTGGCAGACGAAAGATTGTGCAGCAACCCTGACCCCGGTCCTGCTTTAGATAAGGGCTGTATCCACTCCTGTCTTTTAAACAATATACAGTTGCTTCTTTAAATACACAGTCAAAGTCTCCCCCTCAGGGATCTTTGAATTCCTAGCAGACCTGAAGTTTTGCTTTTTGCCCAAGGCAGGACCCCACTTAAATATTTTGTAAAGCTCTTGGTAGTAAGGAGAAGTGGGGGGCGGTAAACCTCCCAGTTTGTGACTATTTTTGCATCAACTCTGCCATTTTCCTGTAGAAAAGACAGCTCCAGATCAGCATATGAGACAGTGGTGGCTGTCAGCAGTGGCTGAAACTGGGAAGGTCTCTTGGGCACCGTCGGCCTTATCAGGAAAACCCGTAATGCCTCACACCTTGAAAGGAAAATGGAGCCTATCAGTGAAGCAAAAGCAATAACCAGTCTCCAAACAGGGCAAAACAACCTTCCCTAGCGGAGCTGTATGCAAGAAGGAGAGGGAAAAGGAGAAGGAAGGAGAAGCAGAAAGATTGTGGTGGAGGTTGGAGCAATTAAGAAATGATTCATACTAGCTATGAAAGGTACATATGTTTAAAAAGAAGCAAAAGCATATAACTATATTAGCATATTTTATAAAATCCTAGAAAGAAGACATAGTACGTGTGAGGCTATTCAGGAAGGATTAAAGAAAAGGCAGAAATATCAAATCCTCAGCAAAGGCGTGTTACCTTCCAACTGTCAAGTTTCCAACTGTTAAATAGATTTCTCAAAAACCAAACCAAAATGGGCTTTAAGCAGTTTAATTAAAAATTTCTACTCTATTGAGTGGTTCCTCTTGATAGAGCCTGTTCTGTATTTCTGTTAAGATTTCCTTTGTCCCCTCCGGTAATTAGAATTATCCATCATAGTTTCATGTCCTGTGACATCATATATAAAGTGATTTTTAAGTAGTAATCTTTAAGTAGAATCTTTCAGTCAAAAAAAATGCCAGCTATGGATAATATATGTTCCTAAAAAGTAAGTATTAGGTACATTCATGAGCTGAACAATCTAGGAAAATGGGAACTGCTAACTTTGTTCAAAAACCTAAAGATGAAGGTGACTACATGATTACTATATCAAAAAGTTCATATTAAATTAATATCTGGGACACTAGAAAGTAATTAAGAGCTCAATACTTGAGGTCAGTGAGATAATTAATAGCATTTTATTGCTGAACTAGGTTTCAGAGCTCAGTAATCAGCACCTTGAAGTAGTTGCCTAGGAGCTATGTAGTAAGTGTATTTCCAAAAGTGCCTTTATTTTCATTTTACCTTATGCAGTTAGGTAAGCTAAATTTCAGAGGTGTACTAGCTTTTTTATTGATACCTGCACTGTTTGTTCATCAATCTCTGTTTCAGTTATCTCTCTAGAGTTAATTGTGAGGAGAGAGGTGGAGGGAAATATACCAGTCTGAGATTTTTCTCTTGAATTACTGCAGTCTAAGCACAGGATTGTGGTAGCCTGCTCCGAGCAGAACCCAGTACTGCACAGCATCCTGAGGAGTTGTGTTGCCTCACCCCAAATGTTGCGTACACCCAGGCTCATTATATGTATCCTTGAGATTCCCCCTCCTTCCTCACCACTTCTTCAGTATTCACTCAGATGGTTGGCTTCAGACCCCACCTAGCTCAGAGATACTGTTTGGTCCTGTTGTTCACCTCCTTTTGAAGGCTGGCTTGAGGTTTCTTAGCAATATTGGTAGAATCCTATTTTGTGACAATGGCAAAATCCTCCCTGTACCATCCTCCCTGAGATGTTCACAGTGTGAAAAGGGGCAGATGGAGCAAGCTACTGCTGTTGCTGCTGTGCTAGCACACACCATGGAGACACCATCTGAATTGGGAAACCAAAGTCCTTTGCAATTAAGACCATAGTTTTTTGGTCTAATATTGCAGTGGAAATATGTAAGTGAAATTGCAAAATATGTCCCTGAAGCTTCAGACACTTACTGGTACCAAACAAGGGGAAGTCTTTCTTTTAGCCTTTTAGATCAGGTCTTCAAGGCAAGGCAGAGTTTACCTCTAGAAGTTTTAACTTTTTTAACTTGTAGATGTTCCAGTTTATAAGCATGACTGATTTTGGAAGATCTCGCAATTGTAATTACAAGCTCCATCAACTGCTATGGTCCTGCAAGTGTTGTGCAAGGAACTGCAGCTTTGCCCTTTTAAAAGGTTATCTCCTTGTAAAGCCCATGGTTTTCATTTCTCAGGAAAATGACTTCACTGAATAACTGTCAAAGGTTTAAAATGTGGGCTGTAAAAATGAGACATTTTTCCACATTAATTAGCCTAAAGCAGAAATAGAATATTTGTGCCATTATGGCAGTTCCCCATTGTTAGCCACATTTCAACATAACTCAAATGTTGAACAGCATTCAAAGATTTTTTTTGCTGCTGAGCAAAAGTACAACTGTTTTAAAAAATCTCACGTAAAACACATAGCATTATTTCTCTGGCTCTGTGATCCAATTTTACTATTTTATATTTAGGCGAATATGCTCAAGGCACTCTTGGCAAGTAAAGAAGTAGTGTATATGTGTGGTATAGTCTGTATAATTTCATTGGATGGATGTGATGTATCTTTTATCTAACATTACAGCTATGATTTCAACTGCTATTTGAAATTATTGCTGTGTTTTATAAGCATAAGAATGGACAGGGTTCTCAATATAAAAAATCAGTATAGTTTGCTCAGTTTATTCTAATTTTAGGTGGTTCTTAGGTGGAATCATGACACATATATCTCAGAAAGACCTGAATCAGTATATTTCATCTGAAATTCTTTTATTTATGAAATTAAATAAGGCATGTGTCAGCTTTCTGTCATTTTTTCCAATATTATGAACTGAGTGAAGCTGAATTTCACAAGTTATAAGTGTCCATCTTAAAAAAAATCCATTTATAGCATCACATTTTAAAGGAGAGAAAACCCTTATGTACATTTTTGAGATGTCAAAACTAGATATAAAAGGCAAACCTTTGCAACCTTAGTTGTACGTTGTGTGTTCTTTTCACTCACTCACAGATTAGTTCCATTAGTTCCAAGGCAATGTACCTGGAGAACAAACCCAAGCTGCAGAGCAACAGAACTCGCATCTACACTGATGATGGGAACAAAGCACTGATTTTATTTTCTAGCTGCTCCACAAGCAAAAAAATAGTTCTGCTTAACTGCCATTCCCCAGTAATTAGACATGTTGAAATAAAGATGAACAGCAGCTCAGCAGGGTATCCACAAGGATGTTTTACAGTTTGGGACATAGCCTTTGACAGATTTTAATTAATCTTGCATTTGTTACTCAAAGCAGCCTAATGGACACCCTGCTATGGATGAAATGCACACAAAGCAATTTCACAGATTTAAGTTTTGGAAAAAAAAAGGGCTCATCTGAGGTATAATAAAATATTCCGCTGGTATAATTCTCTCTAAGTTCTCTAATGTTATACTATGTAAGGCCATGGTCATCTCAATTTGTAAGGAGAAAGTTCCCTAAAGATTTGATCCAAAGACCAATGAAGTCATTGGGAGACTTTCCATTAACTTCAGTAATTTTTAGATCAGGCTACAAGTATTTAATGTTGATCTATTTTTAAAATAAAATACAGGTAACCTTGGAAGCCAGTGCAAACACACAGATATTTAGAAGAGGACATATCCAAAACATTAAACTTCAAATAAAAGTTCAAACGAGAAACAGATTCAGGATCTCTAACAACTTTAGGCAATGAATTCTGCAGATTATCACCACTGTAACAGACCTTGTTTTATTCCACCTTTATATCTTTTTTCTTTTTATTTCTGCTTTTATATATATGTCCTAGACACATGCACTAGTATAGTATAATACAGTAATATAGTATGATAATAGCTAGTATAATATTCTATAACACAAAAGAATTCAGCACAGTATAGATTATAACTTACAATATAAGTTTCTGCTGCTTTTGTACAAAGCAAAGACCAGAAGACTTCATTTTCTTATGTTTCATTATTTTCATATGCTTGATGTTACTAAACCTTGTGTCAGCTCTTGAGATTTGCCGGGATGTGAGATTTTCTTGCACAGTTGCATGATCAGTGTTGGTACCTACAACAGAGAGAGACAGAGATGAGGGAGCTAAGAGGCTGTCTTTTACTATCCCTTTGTATACTTTGCATACTTTACTATCCCTTGTGCTTGCACTTCAGACTCAGACCATGTCTAGCTTTTTGAACCTTTTGGTGACGTTGTCTCTGTATACCCCAAGATTGGGCAATGGCTCTGATTCTGTAGTGAAAGAAATTTTTTTGTAGTAAGTGATGCAAGAGTTTTCATTCCAACTCTGGAAGAAACGATCAACTGCCAACAATTAAGAGAAGTTAATTGTTCCCTAGGTAGTGTATATGCTAGCTGTGTTACTACTGACAGTAGTAAACTTGTGTTCTCGTGGTCCCTGTTCTCGTGTGCCCATCTGGAGAACTGAGCTGCTGCCAGGCAATGGTGAACAAAATTGTTGCTGTCCAACAGGTTACAGCTCCACTTGAGCCTGTCTGTGGACCTTTTAAAAAGCTATTTTTATCATTACACCTAGATTTAGAAAGTGTATACAAACTAATGAAAATATTGACCCAGTCATGGACTCTTCATGGGCAGGAAAAAGTTACTTCTTTTTATGAAAAATAGAATCACAACACAGGAAAAAAATGCTGCTTGACTCACACAGCCAACCACATATCAATAGTGAAAAAGTACTGCTAGTACCCATTTTATAATGTCATAAAAATTATGAGTCCTTTATAAAAAATGAGTTGACTGAAAATGTTTAACACAATTTTCTAGTCATTGTCCAGCTTAGGAGGAGAAGCACTATGTGTAAAACTGTTACAATAAATGATTTAACCACAGAAATGAGATCTGGATTTTGAGGATACACTCTGTTTTTGAATTATTACACTACCAAGCTCAATTTCAGACATGATGAAAGAAAATTCAACTTTATTGACGTCAGTGGTTTTAAAGGTGGCAGGAGCAATCCATCCTTGCCTCCCATTATTAGTTATACAGTCACTAAAAATGTCTTTTAGTTTGGAGAAAGAGCAAACTATTAATTTTTTGTTTAATTCATTTACACTTCTAATTATTTAGAGACTAGAGAGAAAGATCTGCAGAGGTAGCACAGGAAAATGAAGGCTTAGGAAAGTATAGGAAAATGAGGTATAAATTTCAACAGTATAGCAGTTATAGCAAAATTTTCTTCTATATTTCTTTTATAACAAATACTTTTATTGCACGAAGAAATACATTCATCTCTATTGAAATCAGTCTTTTGACATCAGTTACTCTGTCAGCAAATCTGCATTTTCAAAGGACGTTTACCCTCCTGCTGGTGAGCACTGCTGACACTTTCCCTCCTTTGCATTCTTGCATGCTGACAGTCAGCAAAGTGGCTACATTGCTAATTCAGAAAATGATGAGGGAAACAACTCCTGGGATAAGGTACATGGCCAACGTCGGCAGAAGACCCCGCTGACATTGCTGCAGTATGCCAGTGCAGCCTGCCACCTCTCTGCAGCTACTGCTAGCTCTTCCCTTCTCATCATTGATCTCGAGTTCACTTATAGTCTTTTTTGTTCTACTCTTATTTCCTACATTTAATTCTATTTCCTAGATTTCCCTCCCTCCTCCTCTCCCATTACTGAAAAAAGAAAAAGTTGCTCCCCTGCTTCCCCAGTAAACTCAATGTGCATCCAAAATTCAGCATGGTTCACACGAGTCTTTTCCTAGGCATTTCCAGCTTTAGAAAAGGTTCTAGACATAATCAGAGAAAAAACAAACAGAGAAACAAAAAAGCCCCAACACTAATCTTCTAACTCTTCTAACTTTTGGGAGATTTTCTGCTTTAAAAAGATTTTTTTTTTTTTTTGTTGAGCATCCACATCTTTCCGCTCTGATGACCAATCCTTATACTGTTAAATTAAATGTAAGAATTCCACTGTGTAGGTGCAGGATGTAACCAGTATTTTGTAGTGTTTAACTGACATGTACCTCTATACTTATTCTGAGGAAGTAGGTGGAAAGGTACCAAGTGGCAATGATCTTTGCTGTCCTGTTTGGAAAATGAAAATCATCACCAGTCATCACCACTTAATTCTGTTCTGCTCTTTTTGCCAGGTTCCAGACAGCTCTGGGTTATTGCTAAAATTATATATATTTTTTGACAAAATAAGATGCATTCCCAGTTGGCTTCTGCTATTGAACTGTTTTCCTTGATTTAATACTCAGCAGTGACATAGTAAATTGCTGAAATGATACTATTCTTTATTCTACTTTACCAACATATGAATAGCATCGATTTCTGTTGCTAACAACCCTTTTGATATGGTTGTTACTGTAAAAGAAGCATGTCATAAAAATGTGACTTATACTACTGTTTAAATAGGAAACTTACTATATGGAAGTCTGTCATGGTTAGAAAAACACATTGATGGTATGGCAAGGGAAATATACTATGAAATATTTTCTTTTTTTTTTTAACCTGAATTTATTTAATACATTTTCAAAATTTTAGTGCTCTGTGAAAAGAAAATCTGCATATGGGACTTTTGGTCTCAAAAACATTCTTCCAAAAGCTGTAAAAATGATGTTGAATGAGAAATAAATTATTAAACCCATCTAGGGGCCTGAGTTATACTGTCTGCTTCTTGGCATTAAGTGTCTGTTCTTGTTGGAGTGTGTCATAGTTTCTGTTAGAAAGTGTAAAAAACCTGACCAGATGATGTCAGCACAGACAAGGTGGCTCCTGGCAGCAGATATTAAAAAATGGCCAGGCTTAAGCACTGTAAAATGCATTTGGCTAACTGCTGGATGTCTGTACTATGTGACCTCTCCTACTAGGTGCATCAGCCCCAGCCAGCAGAGTCCCTGGCATGGGGACACCAGCACGAGTTTGGAAACGTGTTTGCTTCAGGCGGAGGTACAGCGGCAGCTCCTCGCCTACTGCTTGCTCCTCTTGGCTCTTCACCGTCAGGAAACCCCCGCAGAAAGTTGCTTCCTGAATCAGTGAGCTTTCTTCTCTGGAAGGAGCAAATTTTGTTAAAATAGGGGTTCCCAGAGTTTTGGAGGGCTATTTGATATCTGGAAGGATCATAATAAAATGCAACTGCTGTCCAACACTTACGGGCTTCCCCATCCAATCTCTCCACTGCTCCAGATCCCAAGTGGCTACATGTGAGGAGAGATGCCTGGCCCTGCTGAAGCAATGCCTTAGCCCAGTCCTGGCAACACCCACAGAGCAGACCTCGCTGTAGCTTCATGGATTTACTGTGAAGGAGTAAAGCAGGTTGGGGGCCTGAAACATGCACTGATGTCTTCAAGAGCCATCTGGTACAGAGCTTCACCTCCTTCTCTGTCTCTCACAGGAATTAGCTCAGCTTACCTTAGCTCTCAACTGGGAATGTCTCAGTTTCTTCTTCTAAACAGGAAAATTGAATAATGGTTCACGTTTGAATTTCCTTGCATTATCCTGATTGCACCTGCCTCACCTGGAAACAGGCAGCATTTATACTGTCTGTATGACTCTATCTTAGAAGATTATTCAAAATTGATGTTTTTCATATGACTGAAGAAGAGATAATAAAAAATATTACTTTCCTCACTCTTTTTTTTTTTTTTTTTTTTTTGATATGACACGGTACCTCTGACTGTGTGCAGTTCTGACATGATCCTGTTTGTATGGATGGTGTTATCTGACATCCCTTTAACACAGGTCTCTTCCCCAGACCAAACTGGACATGTTATCAGAGTGAAAGAACCCATATGATATAGCAAATGCTTTTCACTTTTTTCCTTTTAAATTAACTGCAGAAGGTTACAACTCAAATGAGATCAGAGGCCACTGGTAACTTCTACTTCCTAACACACATCAGAATATCACAAGCTGCCCTTCCAAGCTCATTCATTGACTCAAGTATCTTCTCTCTCCCCTGTTTTTGGCTAGTCGGGACCACTTGATGAGACATCATGTGATGTGCTGTCTCAGAGGATTAAGAAGGAAGAACAGACAGTAAGGAAGCAGGCAACCAGGAAACAGAAGTCCCTTGGCAGGGCCAGTATGTGACAGAACTTTCTTTAGGCCAGCCAGCAGTCAGGAGATATAAATAGTCTGACTGGCACCAGTTGCAAAGTGCATAGTAAAAGGTACATGTTGCCTCATCCCTGCTGGGCAAAAGGCAGCGCTCTGAGGCCCGGATCTGGCCTGCAGCCTGGCTGAAGTGTAGGGCTGCCTTATAACCTCTATAGGAGAATATAATTGTCCTTTCTCTATAATAATAATAATAATAAAACTTATTTTACTATTTTGGATTATGAATATTATTGCTAACTTAGCTACTTGGATTGGTTTTGCTCTCTTATTTGAATTGTCCGGAGAACGACTTGTGTGCCATCAGCAAACCGTGCCTTTCCAGTCTCCAGCTTCCCCTCTCCCCACTCAGCTCCACGATGCCTTTTAGTCCACTATGATTTGCTCTCCTCACTACCTGGCCCAAAATACCAGATCCTGCCCCGCAGGTATCATTCTCCATTACAATTATAATACTTAAAACCATTTACCGTATTCTAGAAAACTACAGTGCAATTTTCCAGCTAAAGCACACACATTTCCTTCCTGCATGAAGAATAGTTCCATAGTTCCTCAGAAGATCAGTCCCAAGCAGCACTCCTACACAATAAAAAGATCCCATGGATATTCAAGGTTGTCAGTTATGCAGTAGTTAGCCATTTACCATTAATATTCCTCAGGATCTTGTCAGAGAGGGCACCACTTCCTACAGTCCTCATCTGGAAGGCAGGATGCTTTGCAGCTTTTCAGACAATACGATAAAGTGTTTTTTAAAATTAACTGAGTTCTCACATTATAGGTCTCGGTCTTAAATGACGGGTACTATTTGAAAGAGGAATATCCTCCACCAATCTTCGAAACAGAGGGCAATGCTACTGAATATGTCCAATGCTTCCCTTTTTTTTCACATGAAATAAAAGCATCTGTGTTTATTACTACACTCTGATTCTCTTTTTATTTTCTTTATTTCCATTGCCTCCTGCTGAAGAGTATTTCGGTTGCCATTTCTCTTATGATCATGAGCTCTCTGTGGCCTGCCTTCCTCCGTGCTGTTCCCACGCGCTTCACCAGCCTGCAGCTCAGTGCACCTTTGCTTTGCTCAGGGTCCCAGGTTTACAGCTCACTGTTGCTTTCCAACAGTTCTTTACCTGCATTAACGATGAGATAGCTTTATTTCAGGCTAGGCTCTATCGTCATGTCCCACATTCATAGATTTTTGTGGCTATATGCCTGAGATGATTTTGTTAGGCTTTGCAAGCTTTTCCAACCTCTCATTTCGATTTAGCTATTTCTGTACAAGAAAAAAAGCACAGAGGAAATTTCTAGTTTCTCTATATTCCTCAATTCTTCTCTTTAGTAGGAAACACTTGATGATTAAGACTATTTTCTAAACTGAGAAAATTTCCTGGAAATTATGGTCATGGGAATGAAAGAGAATGTCTCTTAGAGAAACATAGCCTTTTTGGACTGCCTGTGGATGTGCTGCATGTAAATTCAGGCCTCAAAATCACTGAGTTAGACTATTTTAGACGTACAATACTTACTATTTTGTAGAGAAGGGGAAGAAGCAACAGAGGAACCAGTCCTCAACTTCTCCACAAGAGGTGACCCTGGAGTATAAAAAGCTCTTAGTGAATTGCTTTGGGAGCTGAAAAAATAATAGCTGTAGATATATTTGGACAGAAGAACAGTTGTTAACATACTCTTATTTTCTGGCAATAAGAGTAATGGGGCTGCAGTCAATGTCATTTCACTGTGTCTGTGTTCAAGAAAAGAATGCAAAAAGTCTTAGTTTTTATTGCTAAGCTGGCAGTACATAGACTCACAGCTTCTGAGTTCTGGAGAGCCAGACATTGTTATTAACTGAACAATATTAAAGCAAGACAGCTTGAACTCTGCTTTAGACCCAGGAGTGTAAATCTGGAATATGTTCATTGATTTTGATGAGGATACTTTGGATTTACACCAACAACTGAGAATACAAGTTGGCTCTGTATCTCATCCTTCTGATGGTCGTGAAAAATATGGTCCTAACGCAGATGTGCAAGTGATCACAGGACGATCTCATACCGGTTCTACATTTAATTTTCAGATGGTGCATTTAAGATTGTATAACAATATCAACAGCAGCAGCTTAATGCGTGCATTGCTCTTACAGCTTTTATGTCTGGGTCTCACTTGCCTCATGAGAGGAGAATCAGAAAATATTGTCTAATTATTTATTTACCGACAATTCTGGGTGTAATACAAAAAAAAAAAGGCGACTGCTTTTTCAGAAATTGGCTAGCTAAGACTGGAGAAACTGAAGGAGCATGAGTGGTTTTTGTTGAAATATCTTTACAGAAATATCAGTTATTGAGGAGATCATTTTGGACTGTGCTATTATTCTTTCTATCTCAAACTTATTTTGTTGCAAATTACTGGTCTGGAAATGAGAACTTTACAAACACAGTAAAGCTGCATAAGCCTCCTGTGCTACTCTGACTAGATCTTTTATTTTATGATACATGGAACAGTCTTGCAGTCATTAGGTTAAAATCAGTTCTATCCTCAAAGGTTAACATTTTTTCCATATGTTGCTATGACTTCCTAGTTATTCATTTACTATAGTGAAAACACTTCTAAAAGCACTCTTGTCATGATAAATCTGCAGGTACTGTGCTTTAAAATGATACACAGGTGAGAAAATTTCCAATAGGCATCAAAGCCACCAACTCTCTGTTACTAGTCCCATTGCCTGGTAATTTCTGAGTGGGAATGGATCTTTTTGGAATCTCTCTGGTTCATAGAAGTGAAAGCCACAGAGCACTAAAAACAAATGGGAAGATGGAAAAGTAAGTTGCAGTATAATTTTCGAGAGTTTTCAATCTCATAAACATTCATTGTCACTCGAGTGCCTAATTGTCATGGCTGCATTGGAAGTCCCATTGTGAGAGATGGAAAAACCTAGAACCTCAAAATATAAATAAATAAATAAATACTCTCGCAATCATAGACTAAATAGAGTATGATTTGTATGAATTCAGACCATGACATACTTCTTCCACTGACGTTAATTGTTCAGGCGTGTTCATGTGCTTTGATTTATCCTAGAGACAGAGAAGAATTAGTAGATGAACATATTGCATAATTTACTCTTTATTCACTTTGGTAAAGATGCTATTCCTTAGCTGGAAATTGCTGACAGTGTAATGTAAGATATTTATCACACAGTCCCTTAAACCGGATGCGGTGATGTCCTTCAAAGCTTGAAGAGTTAATATGAGAAAATCCAAACACTTTCGTGCTGAATGATCATGAAACATAGCACACCTCTGGCATTTCAGCATGCTTAACAGTTGAAACCAAGCAATTACGTTCTAGTCCAGGAAAGTACTTATTGTTTGTTTAATAATTCAGAAACATGAATGGCTTTATTAAAATCAATGGAACCATTTGCAATGTTAAAATAAGCAAGTAATGCTTAGAGATGCATTCTAGCCTAGTTTATTCTGAGTCCACAAATAGTTCCTCAATTTTCTTGAGGGCTTTCAGCCTTCATTTTACATTATTTTCCCAACAGATGAGAAATTGGAACAACCTGATAGAGTAAGGATGACTTCACTAACACGGGCTTCTTCTGAGCAAGGAATCATGCCTTGAAGATGAAAAACAAATGTTTCAGCACGACTCACTGGAAGAATGAAGAGGGCTTTTATTGCTGTCATTGAAGACGATGTACCTAGTGATGTCTGTCTACTTTCTAATGAAGAGTATGTTCAATCACACAGTTGGCACATCTGTTTTATGTATTTCTCAAGAGTTATTTACATAAAAGTCCATTACTGTTCTGGACTGTTTATATTTGCAGGGGCTTTCCCAGATGTGGTTGTTGGACATAATCCATACCTACAAAACCATCAGTGCTTCACAGCTACTGTAAAATACATAAAATTTCCTTGGTGATCAGATTATGGCATGAGTGAAATTACAAACACAGGTGAGCTCAACAAGTCTTTCTGATTTTGTTGTTTTTGTTTTGCTCTATCTGGAGATGGAAGAAAGAGTAGATCCAAGCATTAACCAGACATTACTGTTTTGTTTTTATGTTCTCAGTATTACTGGGGACATTAACATTTTTTACCAGTGATCACTATGCTGTGCTAGTGATGGAGCAGAAATATTACTAGGAGCTAAGAAAGCTATCATTCCTTGACCCATCTGTAATAGCTGCACAAGACTGGAAGGCTTATTGATCCTGTCTTGTGTAAAGAGGTGGTTTTATCACTGCTCTGCTGATCGCCATAACTGTATGGCTACACTCTAATGGATTTCAGTGGTGAGAAGGCTTTTAGGTCTACAATAACTCTGTTTTTCTCCATAAACTTCAAAAACATGTATTGTGCTATACGCTTAGGAGTTGATTAAATAATTCCACTGTTTTACTGTTTATTGGATAAGTTTAGTACATATTTTTTTAGCAATTAATTAATTAATTAAATGATCAATCTTCTTGTTCAGAAAATAAAGTCCAAGAACAGAAAACTGAGCTTAGATATGGCAAGCTTGCCTCCTTAGGAGTCTGTCTTGCCAGTTTCTTTTGTTTTTAAAAGATCTTTGTAACAATCTTAATATAAGACTTCAGAAATATAGTAGCATAACAGGAATGATAATAAAAAGATTGTAAAGCACAAGTATACTTAATTAATTTTAATTTTCCAAACATTTTAATGCTGTAGAGATACAAATAAAAAACCCATGAATTTGCAGAGTTACATAAATTGTCAGGCAGTTGACAAACCTCCATATATGGTTTCATTTCTACAGAAATGTCCACTCTGAGAAGTGTACTGGCGCAGGAAGAATCCTTTTAATATTTACTATTAAAAACCATTTGCAATTTGAAAGTCCAAATTTGTTATTTATTTATACTGTGTATATGACATCAGTTTGAGATGTTGAAATTGATGGGCTGGCATGTGATTCTCCGAATGTGGAGGCGTAACCACATCTGAATGTCCTGGGAGCATGGAAAATCTGTGTGACAATCTTTGTCCTCTTTCAAATATGACATTTCATAGGTCACTGAGCCTTGCAGAGGGGCTGTGCCCCAGGACAGCAGCATTAGGGGCTGCTTTGCACAGCTCTCGGTGGCCCTATGGGGTCTGCAGAGCAGAGGGGAAGCAGCTGCCTGCCTGGAGCAGGTCTCTGCAGGGAGCTGTGTCAGGTCCCATGCTCCCGAGCAGCTTCCCCTGGATATTGCACATGTGGGAGGAGAACTACTCAGTCTTTGCTAGTTATACGGCCCAGCAGAACCCCAGTGCCTCTCCCTGGGCCTCTCCTCTGCCCACAAAATCTCTTGCCTCTAGCTAGACTTTGTCCCCCCGAGTACAACCCTTGGCTCTGCCTTTCTGCCAGGTAAAGCAGATAGTGTCCCAAGAGTTGCAGAAGACGATGTGGACCACATGCTCTGCCCCCGCTCGCCTACCCCGCCGCCATGGAGGGCTCCCCGAGTGGTTAAGCGCGGTGTCCCCTTGCAGATGCCTGTCGCTACCGTGAGCCCCTTCTTCCCGGGCCGGAGCTGGCCCCCACGGGGCCTGCGGGGCTGCTGCAGGGCTGCCGGGAGGCTGCTGGGCCCGCAGCTGCCAAGGGCAGCGCCCGGCCTGGCAGGAGCCGGTCCCGCGGGCAGAGCGTCCGCGCGGGCAGCGCGGGGCAGAGCGCTCGGGGGGCGTCACTGCTGCCGCGAGCAGTGCCAGGAGCAGGGGGACTTCCTGCGGCTCCGTGCCAGGGTCCCCGGCCTGTGGCACTGATGGGATCGAGGGGAGGGTGAGGCTGGGGAAGAAGAATCACTCTTGACTCCTGTTGCACAGCACACAAGTGTTTATTGCACATTTATTGCACTGACTCCCGCTGAGAGGGACACCCGGCTCGGCGCGGGGCTGCTTAGCGGTGTCTCTGCCCCGCGCCGAGCTCTCCGGTGTCCCGCGGCTGCTCCTCCCGGCCTGGCGGCCCCATCGACTTCAACAGGACCAAGGCCAGGAGGAGCCGGGGAGGCCCCCATGAGCTCCGGGCCTCCCCCAGTCTGTGTTCGGAGCTCAACTCGGAGCTCCGCTGTTCGGCCACTTCTCAGGCCACCTTCTGGCTGCTCCCGTCGCGCTTCCCGAGGCGGCCGAGGATCCTTGTTATGGGAGCCCATGCGCAGGGAGGCCCCACCAGTGCAGGGCCCCCCACTGTTGCCAGGGGGGCTTCCTGCGCTGGTGCTCCCTGCCGGGCTCTCTGGCGAAGGTGAGAGTGTTGTGGGTGGAGGAGAGGCCCAGGGAGGGCGCTGATGGGCTGCGCCTCTCCCTGACGACGAGGGCCTTGCGTCCTCCATCGCGGTGCAAAGATGTTTATTGCACCGCCGCAAGGGACAGGACCCCAGGAGGCCCAGGGAGAGGCGCTGGTGTTCTGCGCCTCTCCCTGATGACGAGGGCCTTGGGTATCCGATCGTGGTGCACAGATGTTCTTGTGCACCGCCCCAGGGGACAGGGCAGCAGGAGGCCCAGGGAGAGGCGCTGATGGGCTGCGCCTCTCCCTGATGACAAGGGCCTCGGGTGCCCTGTTGTGGTGCACAGATGTTCTTGTGCACCGCCCCAAGGGGACAGGGCAGCAGGAGGCCCAGGGAGGGCGCTGATGGGCTGCGCCTCTCCCTGATGACAAGGGCCTCGGGTGCCCTGCTGGGGGCGGGGGGTGGTGTTCACCCGAAGGGCGCAGGGCGCCGGGCCGGTGGGCGCTGCGAGGCGCAGCCTCTGCGCAGGGGCTGCGCTTCACAGCGTCCCACAGGTGTCAGGGGTGGCCCGGCGGTCCCTGCG
>JAWLRI010000824.1:2783955-2803603 GCA_034781795.1 Crypturellus tataupa
CGGCCGGGAGCCGCGGTGACGGCCGCGCTCGGCACCAGGGCCGCTCACCGTGCAGGGTGAACACCACCGCCAGCAGGAACTCCAGGACGCCGGCCGAGGGGAGGCCCAGGGTGGAAATGAGCGCGAGGCTCAGGGCCAGGAGTCGGCACGCGGCTCGCACGCGAGAGTCCATGTCACCGAGGTGACAGGGCCTCGCGTGCGGCCGGCGCCGAGCTCTCCACTCAAGTCCTGTTCGCAGAGGGAGACAGGGCCCAGCTCGTGGGAGCGTCCCCAGCGGCGACCCGCGAGCCCAGCCCGGCACCGCATCCTGCCCGGCAGCCGCCTTCCCGCCCCTGCACCGCCCCTGGCCCCAGCCCTCTGCGCCGGGCTCACCCTCGGGCCTGGCGTCCGCGCCGGAATAAAATCCGGAAATAAAAACCAGCCGGAGGCTGATAAGAGGAAACCTGGGAAGAGAAGGGCGCCCTGTGCTCGCTGCATGTGCCCTCCCCGTCACCCAGGCAGCAGCCGGGCGCTGAGCAAAGGGAGAGCCGCGAGGGGAGGGAGGCTGGAGAGGGAGCCCTGGAGGGGCCCTTACCCCACGGCCTCGACCGCGGGGTCAGGGCTTTGCCCGCTCGCTCGCACAGCTGCTCGCTAACGGGCAAAGTGACCGGGGCCGCCGCGGCACCGCTTTTATAGCGGGGCTGCCATTGTGACGCCACAGAGGTGTCGCGGCAACAGCGCTGGGACACCCAACGGCCGCGGTTCCGATGCGGTGCCGACGCCGCGGCAACGTCCCCGGCCCTGGTGACCCCCGCGGGCTCGGAATGTTTTGGGATGCAGATGCCCAGCAACACCCCTGGTGACCCCCGCGGGCTCGGAATGTTTTGGGATGCAGATGCCCAGCAACACCCCTGGTGATCCCCGCGGGCTCGGAATGTTTTGGGATGCAGACGCCCGGCAACACCCCTGGTGACCCCCGCGGGCTCGGAATGTTTTGGGATGCAGACGCCCGGCAACACCCCTGGTGACCCCCACAGGTTCGGAATGTTTTGGGATGCAGACGCCCGGCAACACCTCTAGGGTTGGGGATGCCCCTGGGCTGCGCTGACACTGTCACCACCCAAACACCAACACTGCCCCGCGCGGCAAGGAGAAGCCCAAGGCGGCCCTTGCAGCAGATCCCCAGCGGCACCTGAGACCCGTCAGGGTCAAGGCCACGTGCAGGCTGTGCCCATCAGCACTGACTCTTCTTGCAGACTCCATCTAAGGAATGGCTTTCAGGCAGGAAAGTGATGTGCTCAATATCCACCTCCCAATCCTCTCCGGCTTAGTAGATCCTGGGAGCGTGCATGATCACAGAATCACTGAATTACTGAGTAGTTGAGGTTGGAAGGGACTTCTGGAGATGAATGAGACTGAGTTGGGTTGGAACAATCATAGAATCATTATGGTTGAAAAAGTCCTTTGAGATCGTCAAGCCCTTTGAGTAATCCCTTCAACACCATGTCTGTCTGTTAAACCATGTCCCTAAGCATCTCATCTATATTTTTCCTGAACACTGCCAGGGATGGTGACTCCACCACTTTCTTGGGCAACCTGTTCCAATGCTTCACCACTCTTTCCATGTAGAATTATTTTCCTAAGATAAGACAAGACCGGAACCTCCCCTAGCACAACTTGAGGCCATTTCCTCTTGTTCTGTTGGTAGTTATTTTGGAGAAGAGATTGACCCCCGCCTCACTACCACCTCCTTTCAGGTAGTTGTGGAGAGCAATAAGGTCTCCCCTGAGCAACTAAATAACCCCAGCTCCCTCAGCTGCTCTTCATAATGTCTGTGCTCCAGCCCCTTCCTCAGCTTCGTTGCCCTTCTTTGGATACGCTCCAGGGCCTCAGTGTTGTTCTTGTAGTAAGGGACTCAAGACTGAACACAGTATTCAAGGTGCAACCTTAGGAGTGCCAAGTACAGGGGAACGATCACTTCCCTGGTCCTGCTGGCTACATTGCTCCTGATACAAGCCAGGATGCTGTTGGTCTTCTGATTTGGGCTCACTTCTGCCATTTCACCAGCAAAGCCTTGGCTGGCAGTCATGACAAGGCTGGTGGGAGGCTTTTCCTCTTCTTTCTCCTCCTCCTCTTTGATGGTTTCTGTATAGCCTTGTTGATTCATCCCTGTCTTCACCCCTTCTTTCTCCCATGCAATCAAGACAAAACAAATAAAAATACCAGACCTTTGACACATGGAGCTAAGAACTTTTGTAGTTTTTCTGTACTTTTAACCTCTTCACTCTTCCTTTGTTTTTATTTGGTAAATCCTTCACAGCAGGAGCTGGCTCTTCAAGTTTGTACAACATGAAGCTCTGGAGGGTGCCTTAGGGAATGATTGCCATCAATCAATCCTAAGATAATGCCTGCTGCGTTTGATCCAGTATGGTGTGTTTGCAGAGCACGTGCACTCTATGTTCTAAGTTTGCAAGCGTATTTCAGTTAACTGAGAGGAAGGCAATTTTTTCCGTCATCTTTTAAGACTAAACAAACCTTTCTAAATGGGCTTCACTAGGATTGCTGGGCGAACAGATCATTGTGATTTTGCCAGCTGGCAAGATATGATGTAACCAAACAAAACTATGTTTCAAATACAAAACTTCAGATGCATTTCTATATGGAACTGATATGCCTACTAATTGCTTAATATTCTGAACTGGTTTCCAAAATTTATTTTATTCTTAAGGATTTAAGCAGGGTAAGTTAGTAGAAACATGACTGATGGGTGGTAAAAAGTTAACAACAAAACTGCTGAAGCGCAGAAGCTCTGTGGAGCTATGCCAGATGGATGGCAGACTGGCTGGTGCTTTCCCCACCAACAAAAGGAGGGGGAAGTCTTGTGGAGGTAGGATGGTCCCTCTTCGCTAACATTTACAAAGAAATACCCAACTCAGTAAAGAATTGATACGCTTGCAAAGCCCCTGCTAAGGGGCTAAACTTGCCTGAAGATACTGGAAGGACCACCTTGGGAAGATGACCGTAGCACACTCATGTAGTCCTTTACAAAGGGTATAAAGGGCAGAGTCTAGCCGTGATGAGCTGGGCAGGGATCGGGAACACCTGACCAACTCCTCCAGCTGGACCATGAGTAGCCCTTCTCTTCCTTTAACATGGGACGCTTAGCTAAGGTGACTCCTCGTGATGTTGAGAGTCCCCTGTACACTCAGGGTGTAAGAGTGCACATGCACCTCCTTATGAGGTTGAGAGTCCCCTGAACATTCAGGATGTGGCATCGCTAGCATTTGCAACTCCTTGCAAGGCTGAGAGGCTCCTGTACACACAGGGTGAAGTAACGAGCTATAGCATTTTACTTTTATTTTACTTTGTCTTTTTTCTCGCTAATTGCCAGTTGTTAATTACAAATTGGTAAGTCAATCCCTATAACAATCACACCAGTTAATGGTGGATGCTGTTATAACAAAGGTCTTGCGCGTCTGAATAAAAAATCAACTAACTAAAACCCCTCTGGATTATTTTACTGTCTTCTTTAATGTGGAGCTAGCACGAGAGTAAAATTTAAGGTAGCTAGCAGGATAGCATGATGATGACAAAACACATTTTATGTTTTAAATATATACGTATATTTTTCTGCAACTTTTCTGTAACTTGCATTTCTTTGGCTAGCTTTTCAGTTTTAAGCCTTCTGATTTTCTCACCATTTTCATTAATTTTTACAGTTCTCTAGATAAAAAAAAAAAAAAAAAAAAAAAAAAAAACAATGCATGTTTTTACCGGGACGTTTAACCCTGGTCCCGAGCGTCGAAGGTGAATTTTCACACTCTGCTGCCTGCCTTGGCTGATTTTCACACATGGGTTTCTGCATCTTCATATACTCTTTTCAGCTGCCAGTCTGTTGAACTGGCTGCAGGGTTTATGATTGTCTTATATGAGCCATAAGAGTTCTTGCTGGTGTAAATAATTCACTAAATCTCCTAACTGCTGCTGATCTTTGTTTTGTTTTCTTAACAGCTTCACAATGGATTTCCCACCAGCAGATTAGCAGTAATGCTGCATATTCTGCAGAGCCGATGCATGCACTGTGCTGCTGTGTGCATTTTTTGGCTCGTTCTTGGTAAACAGATCTTGTCCGGAACAAACATGACCCAAAAGACAACACGTGCAGCACTGATCTGCCTCCGTGTTTGAGGCAGCAGTCGTCAGATCCTCCTTACATGCTGTCTCCTGTGTGTAAGCAGCCAAAGCCAAGCTACTTCAAGGCACAGGCCAGATTACAGCAATGCTGTTTAATTTCCTGTCCAGCATTAACTCCCCATCCACATTTTCCTCGTGGGTTGCTCTGTCTTGCCAGTCTGGCCACGTGATCCTGGTGTGCAGCCAGCTGGCTGGAGTACACTCAGAGCATGGTCAATATTTGGAAAGAAGTACAGTAAGCTGCTTGATTTCAGCTATAATAATGGAATATCCATAAATATAACACAATTTTTGAAGAAGCTGCCCAGGTAATTTGTCAGATTAGATAACAATGCCCTTTTTTCATCCTTCAGGCAAATGAAATTGCTCTCTACAAAAGCAAATTACAAACCAAGTAATGCTCCCTCCTTGATCTTTTTCTCTGCAAAGTTGGCTCAGGCATCTTTCCACCAAAATCCAAGCTTGCTACCTCTCATAGTTCCATTTCTCAAGAGAAGCGGCTTCTTTTCAGAAAGGAGGGAGAGAGACACTATTATGAAGCAATTGTAGGACAGCATGTGTGTATTGCTACAAAGATACCTCTCCAAATATTTGGTGAGGGTTATATCTTCTCCTTTTTCCCTCTGCATTTCTATTTCATTTATTTATTTATTTATTTAGAGCTCCAGCAATCAGCAACCAGAGCAAGAGTCTGTGCTGATAACTGTCTTCTGTGACTTAAAACATTTGGGCAAGGGAAGTCTTTAACTGCAATAAATAGAGGTTGAAAGATACTCTGCAGAGAAAGGACCCCTCACTTTTGCAGCCTGATATCATTATATAAGAATTTACAAAAGTGTGCTTTCATTTGCGTTCTGCTATCAAATTTGCTTTTGTAGCAGAGTTTTCAAAAATACTGATCTTCTCTTTTCACTCAATAGATCTTAGCTTTGTGGGCATGAAGCAGCTTTAAGTGTTTGCTCAGTTGTGTTGAAACAGGATGCTTCAACCAAGCCAGATGATATGAAAATAAGAATATATATTAAACTCTGAGGGATGCTGAAATGGCATCTCATGACCCTAAGTTAGTAACATAAGGAAGTTATATATAAATCAATAATCCTGCCAAAAAAAATAATGTTATATCTACCTTGATCCATAAAATTAATTAGGGGCAAAATATTCCTAATTGTATATGTTAACTATGTAATGAACCTGTGCAAAAAAATAATGAAAACAAATAACTCACTCTAGAGTTTGCAAAAAAACTGGACAACAGGTAATCTGCCTGTGAACAGCTATATCTAGCATGAATACAGATCCTGCCTGCCTTTCCACTCTGGTATTTAAGAACATGGCCTTGCAGTTCACCAGATCCTGCAGAGCAAGTGAATAGCATTTTTAATGCACAGTGAGCTATACTTCCTTAGCAACCTATAGGAGTATCCACTGCTATAGAATGAAATCATGGGTATAGAGGGCCTGAAGCTAACGCTATACACGTTTCAGAGAGCTATTGCACTGGAGTAGTTCTAGCCTGCTTTCGTGGGCTGTTGGACCATAGGGGTTGGAATACGTAAGGTGCATTTTCTTCTTGTGGTTTTGGTTTCATAAAAGGCATCCTGCTTGTGTGTTCTGATACCACCTGCCGATGTGAACCACACATGGTATATGTGGTATGTGACTCACAGCTCCATGCAGCAGTAGGATGCGGTACATGGGACCATGGGGCCACTGAGAAAAGCTGGGACTCCATCGTTAAGATGTCTGAGAGTACCGTATCTGGATATGGAAATGACAAAAAAAAAACAGGCCATTTGTATGACTCTAGTTTGCAGGATCAACAACAGGAGACTTACTAAGCAGATGCTCTACATGCAGTCAAGGAAACTAAGCAGCTGTTACCACTTTATGTTGTCTTTTGCTTTCCATGCCAGCCAGTTATCATGCCCCTTCATTAGCTTCTAACTTATTTATTCCTTAATCACTCTTGTAGGAGGCAGGAAGTTCACTGAGTTTTTTAAATAACTAGATGAGATCCTAACCCAAATCTCACTGACTTCAACATAAGTGTTTTACCCTTTGTGTCTTAGAAAAGACAGTGACTTAGTTATCAGCCCAATTCCTAAATGCAAACAGATTATACTATTAAATTACCTCACCACTTTTATCTTAGTAAGAATGGGGTTTATTTATTTATAAGGAAGAATACAAATATTAATTCTGTCACACAGCTGAGAACATAGTGAAAAATAAAAGACGGATGAATGTTTTTCATAAATACATTTACTTTAATTCATGACTCAGGCCTAATTTTTGCCATGATGTTGTTATAATAAATACTAGAGAAAATAAGATCACAGTGATAAAACAACATCTTTTACAAGTAAGCACCAAGCACACACATGCAAACAGTTAGTCTGTCTACTCTGCCAGCTAAAAAACACCTCAGCTTCATCTTTCACTGTTATTTGCAAAACCATCTTTGAAGTTTGATATGAAACAGTTCATCTCCTCACCAATGGTTCGGGCCTCCTTGCCCAAAACAAATAATTCAGTTATTAGAAAGGGAAACAATTCTGTCGTTCCCATGGTTAATACTTCCTTTTGTCTCAAATCTATGTTCAGGAGATATCTTCTGTCATAAATCCTTTGTTGATATGCATCTGAGTCGTTTGAAGTAACAGACATCTCAATTGCAGCAACTCAAAAATATTAAAAATGAAAAGAGTTTGATCAAGAGATATCAATTAATTGAAAGCAATTTGTTCCTCGGGAAAGAACAATTTAAGTCAATCTCTTGGTCTGGAAATAAAAACAGGTCTGAAACTATCATGTTGTAAAATTTCAATATTTTCAAGTGAGATGTGTTTTTTAACTCAAAATAACTTGAAATTTAGAGATGATTGGTAATTTATCTGTTGATATAATTCAGTTAATATAAATAAGTTATATATCTGTTATATAATTCAGTTAATATAAATAAGTCTCCTAGACTGACAGCAAAAATAATTCTTCCATAATTATTGTTTTTTTTTAATCAATTACAATCATTTCTGATAATTTAACTTTTCCTCTTGATTTATAACAGAAATATGTTGAAATCCTGAGAATTCTCCCGTGTTAAAAGATTGGCTTTTCCTGTGCTCTAAACGTAGAAGTAACATCTGTTAAAAATGATGCATCTACCCAAATAGTTACTTCTGGTGAATCATTCCTGTACAGGCATAATAAAAACACAAGTATCTGTAAGTGTAATTCTTTAATGCTATGTGAAAGGATAACTCTGATAAGAGATGCTGTCATCTCAAAGGAGGAATCTTAAAATGGAGTTTCCTACAGGTTGGAAGGTTCTTGTCCCATGAAGAAGGAATGATTATAGCAATTAATTAGAAAACACATTTAGTGTTAATATTAAGTATGGGCAAGAGTAATACTACCTAGCTGAAATAACCAAAGAAAAAAAAAATTGATTTGCAGAGGATATTTGGTCAGCTGAATAGATCATCATCTGAGCTCTTTTCCACTGCCGTAGAAAGAGGAAACTATTAATAATGAATGTAAAATATTCTTGTGATTTAACACGACATTAAAACTCTGGCAAAAATGAAAGAGAAAAAGAGAATGCATGTATAGTTGGCACTCAGTAGAGTTATGTGCTTAAGATTCTTGAGAATACATTCAAAATGAGATGTCAACTTCCACATCACATAGATGTCATTGAAATTTGTATCATAAATCTTTTAAAGTGATTTGCCGAGATGCAGCCCTAACAAACATTTCATAAATACATGTAAAACACTGTCAGAATAGATTAAATCAGAAGATATAGTGAGGTATCCTATCTAAAAATAGCATTGTTCTTTGAGCTAATCAGTAAGTTCAGTACAATTTCCATTTGCAAAGAAAGTAATTTGTGTTCCTGAAATGTGAAATGCATTTTGAAAATGTACTGTTCAGTGTGGCTGTTGCATCTTTTTGTTTCACTTATTATTTATTACCTTGGCATTGACATGTATGAGGTACAGCACTGTCGCTGCACTCCAATATAGTAGATGTGAATTACACAAACTTGCTAATCTTTGAAATCTTCATTTAATGTCAACATCAACATAAACCGAGATCAGCAATCTGGCCTGCCATGTATTTCAGACTTACAGTATTAAGTATGGATGAAATTAATACTTCCTGGGTGGAATAACCACAGAAAAAAAAGCATATTTAAAATCCCAGTTCCGGAGATAAGCTAAGTGTTTAACAGGTGGTAGTGGATAATTAAATTGGTTCTCACATGAAAATGTATTTTACTTCTAAATAACACAAATGTGTAGTTTCTCGAGTGTTTTATTCTGTGAGTTCATGAATGCAGTTCAGAATAACATTTCCTCACATCTGCTCCTTCCTTTTCTGTTTGCCAAAAGCTTTGGAAGTAATGGTTTCAAACCACTTAAAGACTTTTTTTTGAAAAAGAAACCTTTTTTGCATTAATGATCTATTTAAACATAACCGTCTATCAAAACACAAATTGTAATCTAATTTTCCTATGATTTATGTTTGTCATATTAAATAATAGAAAAAACATGGGGGAAAAATGCAATAGCTATTTTTCAAAAAAGAGGAAAAACAACACTATCCCAAACATGAACATAAAATTTTAATTAAGGTATTTCTCCCAAGAACAAGAATGCTCCAAACAAATAACCCTGATTGTATAAGGAAAACATTTAGACTTATGCAGTTATAGCAAACTAACAATTTGCATTTTTTCTGAATGACATCTAGGACATTATTTTTCTAATAACTCCCTGTGTAATGCTTCTTTGCAACACTTCACTGAACTACAAAGAGTCTCTGCATTCCTGTGCACTGGCTCTTTCATTAATCTACTTATTTTTAGCCGAGTTGACTCCCTTAACACCTGTGCTTCAGGCTGGATACAGCTTTCCTTTTCATGTTAAGGACCTTGGAATAGAGTTGTTTTCCAGAATGCTTTTTTTTTTTTTTTTTTTGTCCTAATACATTTCTGGCCACAGGCATTGTGTTTTAAGGACCTGGAAGACATGGTCCAGGCTGATTCTGTATACAGACTGTAAGTTTTTAAGTTAAAATATATGGACTATACACTGACATCTCTGTTTTTTAATGTTTGCAAGCAATCTGTGAGCATGAATATAGATTACAGCTCTTTCAGTATGTAAGGCTGAGGGAATGTAATTTCCTTCTTTTCACTGGCATTGTGTAGGAAGTTAGGATACGGCAGCTATAGATGCACAGTTATTTGCCTGTTCTTCTTTTGAGCTTGGATACAGAAGTAGTGGTAATATCTGAGTCAGGGTCTGATAATAAGGCTTCTAAATATGGTCTTGCACACCATACTATTTTTTTTTATAAATACCTTAAGGAAATAGAATGGCTATAATAGTATCCATATCTCCGAAGAGTATGGAGGCTTCTCTACCAAAATGACTACAATAGAAATACTGTTTCCATGTAAGGGTTGCATAGTCAAAGCATATCAAAACTCAGACTCCTTTTTTTTGGAACTGTAACTGTAATGTTTTTAATCCCAGCAAAGATTGTAATAGAGCTAGATAGATTTGAAATAACAGTAGAAACAGATAATCTAGATTTTAAATTATATTGGTAATAGAAGTTCAGACATGTAGGAACTGAACTCAACCTGTTCACTTAAGTAGCAAAATCCCTGTCATGTTGATATAGCTGCTATTTTAGCCAAGGTATGTTAAGAAAGATTTTTGCTTGTTTATTTTTCTGTTTTTATAGAGGAATGTGAATGTACCCTACGAGTGAGGATCAAAGGGAATATATGAGGCTTAGGAAAAAAATGAGGGAAGGAGAGGCAGAACTATAATTACTGAGAGTTCAGGTTTGTTTTTCTATAGAGTGTGTAGCTATGGAAATAATATTTTAGTATTTTTCTACTGTATCTTTAAAATTTCATCTTGCTGAGTTTTGAATTTTTATTTTGTTTGTTTCCTTTGTAGTGATGTTAACCAAAGATAAAACTAAAAATAATACTGCTTTCAGTGAGAGGAAATTGTAACAACAGGCAGATACTGGAAGAAGCAGATGGTAAAAAGAAAGAATTAAGAAAGTGTATACATTGGACTACCAAGTACACTCAGTGCCAAAGCTAGCAGTATATTTACTCTAGAGTCTTTCTGCAGTCAGTAAAAAGACATTCTTCCAAGGAGTAAATTCGAACCTTCAGTGAGCAAGAAAAGGCTCACCTAAAGTGACACATTAATGATAGCTCTGTATATGTGAAAAAATGAAAACTTCAAAGATAGGAAATTTGTGGGTTTTAACTCTTTTGGCTATTCAGTCCAAAAATGGAGAATGTGGCCTGACTGTCAGGAACACATGTCATTAAAACAAAACAAAGCAAAACACTAAATAAAGCTCATCCACTTTCAAATAAATAAATAAATTACACTTAGGTTATTGAGAAAGTAACAGATGAAATCACTGATGAAAGCAAACCTGATGAGCACTTAAATAAGTGTCATCAGTTAGAAAAGGATCACGTTAGGAGTGACTGAAAATATTTGCCACATACATCCTACAAACTACCATGAAATATTTTCTGTTTGTCTGCTGGAAAGAAGATAATTAATGTGACTTTCTCTTGGAAAGCCTGCTGCTGCTGCCAACACACAGCATGTCCCCAGAGGACATGTTCTCAGAGGAGAATCCTCAGACGGCTTGTGCCTTCCTTCCCCTTGCCCAGTCCCTGTCTATCTGATTAGCTCACCCTATATATATCTCTTAGGAACTGATAAGGAACAATTTCTTTTACAGTCTCCATTTGTCAGGAGAGCATTGGATAACCTAAATTTTCCACCCCAGGAGACATTTTTTAGTTACCAGTCTTCTCAGAGAGGGAATTTTTTGTTGATTAATCTCAAGCAGTCACTTCTTTGTCTAGGGAGGCTCCTGTAAAGTGAATGACTGGTGAAATTCAAAAACTCTCTAAGATGAGTTTCATAACAGATATAACAGATCTCTTGTAAATTTGAGGTAGAGATAAAAGCACAGATCATCAAGCTCCGTGGTCAATACAGAGTGTGCAGGCTGACACATAGGTTTCTGGTATCAGTATCAACAACATAATTCAGAACATGCAAACAGTTTTCCAGAACTGTCATAGAAATAAAACAAACAAACAAAAAAACCCCTATATACTATTGATTTCTCATCTGTTGTCATGTAATTTATTTAATTTTTTATTTTTAATTTTCCTTGTAACACAAGATAACAGGTTTTATTATGCTTCTACATACAGAATTGTCAATAGATCTATGTGGATATTAACATATGCAACAATTCAGTCAAGTGGTATATTTCAATATCCCTGACTTTGTCCATATTTCCATAGCTATTGACATCAGAAAAAAAAATCTTCTCAATTATTGATAATGAAATTTTCTCTAGCAATTAAACTCAGGAAAAAGTTGTTTTCACATTTCACATTCTAAGTCATGACTTCTACTATAGCTGTGCCAAATCATATGGTCTTGCTTTGAAAATGGAGAATTCTGCAGGAAATAATTAGAGTTTTGAAAACCTTTGAGTTTTGAAGCCTTTTCCTACTATATACGATGTTTGCGATAACTGAAATTCAAAAATGCTAGAGAATTCCAAATTAGCTTTTGGATTGAATATGTAATTATTCACATGAATTAGCAAGACTCCACAGATACAACCCAAATTAAACTTTATTCATATTGAGTGTAGTAAATTCTCTGTGTTGCTAAGCTGCCTCTGTGGGTATGTTTATCCTACCTTTCATAAGTGCTAAAATATTCAAATGATCAGTGATTTTTTTTCATTCGAATGAAAACCTATCTTCATTAATCAAAAATATGGAACTCTGTATTTTAGGATGATCAAAAGAAATTATTTTAAAATCTTTCCTTGGAAACTGAAACACGTTATTTTCTCAGCTGTGAATGCTTTAAGCCAAGTCTTCAAGTATGAAAACAGAAGTTAGTGAATAAGAAAATTGACTGGAGAATTTGAACAGAAGAAACAATGGAGATTTTGTAAACAATGCCAGTGGTGATAACTAGAAATGATGAGAGAGTGCTGGAGGTCTATGAGTGGTCTGTGCTGTGCTTTGTGCCAGCATATGTATGGATTTTTGTAAGCACCCCTGAATACTGAGAAATTTCATGACCATCTCTTCAGATCTCATAGGGAACCTGCCAGAGAATGCGTGATGCAGTTGAAATACTGCTGCTCAGTATTGGTATTCTCCTGTTGGTACTCCTTTTCTCTTCAGATGGTAAAAGAAGAGGACTTACCAGCTTGGTAATACTGAAGTCTGCAGTTGACAAACATGTTAGCATAGAACAATGATTAACACATACATATATATATACACATAACATTTTTTTCCATGAGGAATGAAGACTATTATATTTTAAAACTTACTGTTGCATGAGATGAAGTTCTCATCCTTTCATTCTTCATACATTTTGTTCATTCTTTTTGTGTCATTTCTTGAACAAGAAGTACAAGTGTTTCAAATTCCATCTAGACACAGTTTTGAAATATGTCAAAGACACCGACTAGACCTTGATGTGGATGGGATTAGTGGAAAAGAATTTTCATAATCACGCATGTATTCTCTGGCAGTGCAAAAGATTCACAGTCTAACATACCTTGCAGTAAAATTTCCATCTGTTTTATGAAGACTCATTCTAGGCAGATATTAAAAGTCTCACTAATAGATGAATGATTGCTGATCATATATATCCAATGCATGCATATTCAATGCATACGTATGCATTGGATATACATGAATCACCTGCATTTTAACTTTTATCAACAGATATTTCTGAGACTGACATTCAGGTAGTGCTAGACTCTCTCTTTCTTCCACTTCCAATGCCTGTACAGAAAAAAAAATGTATGAAGAAAATTGAAAAGAATTTGTTTCAGATATTCCCAAAATGAATGATGTCATGGGTCTTCCCTTTCTCTTTTGGAATTCCTAGCAGTCTTTCTGAGATGAAGTTAAAAATAGAAATCCCCAAGGGATACTCTCAGTATATCAGGGCTATTTCGTATGAAAATGAACTTATTGAAAAACATCCAGTTAGAAATCTAAAAAAAAATAGAATCTACCTTTGATAAGCATTGTGCATGACATCATAATGTTTCTTCATTATGGTAATTTTAATACAGGATGCTTATTCCTTCCATTAATCTCCACTGTGTGATTCTGTGATACTTGTCTCTCCAATCAATATTTTAGAGATGTTCTCAAGGAGGAGGTATGCCTAGAAGCAGGTCCAATAACTCCAGGATACAACAATGGGAACATTAGATCACCTCAAGTTGCCATGAAAAATATTTTCTTAACTTGCTTTTCCAACTGGCTCAGATTCTTTGTCTTAGTTCTGCTGAAATCAGATTTTTCCGGACCCTGAATGCATTGATGAGTTCCCCGTCCTTTTGTTATCATCCCAAATGGTTAGAAAATGGTTAGAAATAAAACAGTGGCAAAGAGAAATGTCACAGAAATTTTATCTTAGCTGTGATAGACTATGGGAAATCCAGGTTTGGGTGGAACTTCAAGTTTTTTGCTTTTTCTGCAAGGTGAGAGCATTTCAATTTCACTGACTCAAGAGTCACACTTCTTTAAAAAGCCCCATAGCGGCCTGTAATAAATTCTGTTCATCTCCAAAAACAGCTATGATGTGGACTGTGTGTCCTGTTTTTCTTAGCATTTCATCAGGCTCGTTATTAACATTGGGCATATCAAAGGAATAGCCAAAGTAAAACAAACTATAACAGCTGCAGAGACATGCTTTTTTTTTTTTTTTTTTTTTTTTTTTGTAAACTGGCGGGTTAATTTGCAAATTATACTTTTTAAAAAATCCTACTGAAAATTTTCCTTTAGAAATAAAAACATTTCTATGTTTTTAAGCTTTTCTCTCTGCCTGCAGTCCTGCAGTGATGGAAACGTAGTGCAAAATATCACAAGCCAAGAAACTATAATAGAACTTTCAAGGACTGAAAAAATATGCTAAAGATACTTAAAAGCCTAAAATTTGCAGGTGTAGGGAGCCCCTAGCATCAGAGAGTTATTGTCAAACTTAGAGAGACCTGAGAAGGCAATGGTTAGGGTCTAGCGTGCAAGGAGAGGCAACTGGACTTGTTCAGTCCTTGGAATGGAAGAAGGCCAATGAGCTTGAAATCCTGTACTACATAAAAGTGGTTGTGAAGAAGACTGGCCCGACTCTCCTCAGAAGTGCACAGTGAAAAGGCAAGAGGCACCAGTCACAAGCAGCAAGGAGAATTCATTTGAGATAAAGGAAGAAATAAGGGGTTGTTCTGAGTGACCTGATTCTAGCCCCTGCTCAGGGCTATCCCAAAGTCAACAATGCATTCCTTTACAACTGGAACCTCTCTGAAGAGTGAAGGCATTTAAGTCACCCTTTAATTTGTTATGGTTTCTAATTACTTGGTTTTGAAATAAAAACTTTGAAAAATGGGTATATTATGAGTATTTTCTCAAATGGTAGCTTATACTTGTTTGACAATAACCTCATGTTTCCTCATTAGGCAGTCAGGCTTAAGTACCTCAGCTTTGCCATAAGAAACAAGGAAATTAAAAAATAAAAATACCTGAGAGGAATATAAGAAATGCTTGATTTCCTGCAAATGAAAGATATTGTTTATGTGGCTACTGCAATTAATAGACACATTAATTTTCTTCAGGAATTGATGATTCAAAATAAGGATGTGAATGAAAATTGTATGAAAGTTTCTAAATAGAAGTAGAAGTGGACTTTTTGAAACAAATGAATTTGAATTTTTCATGCCAATGGTCTCTGCCATGAAGCAAGTTATTTTATGCTCTTCTGTGAATGTTCCCTGTACTTAGGAGAGTTGGGCCCATGGAAGCATGGGGAACTCAGAAGGAGACGATGAAGCTCTTGCTATTGGTCAGCTGAACTGACTGGCCACCTAGTCTAGCTAGTCTGATCAACTGCTTCTAGCTAGTCTGATCAACTGCTTCATACTCCTGGATCCCTTGTGAAGCTCTTACATAGCAGCACTCATGAGTAATGTTTCGTATCATCTCCAGCTGGCTCAGATACCATGTCCCATTCTGGTGGGGATGACCTGGCCTCCCTTTCTTATGCTTTCATCACTGCTTGGCTCGAGTAAAGTGATGTGATAAACCTCGGCATGATGCCTACAACAGTTTGGAAACTCCAGCTAGTCAAGAGTGCTGGAGCACGTCTCTGCAGGCACGCTAACTACCGTGGGTGAATTAGGCCTCCCTACAATAATTTCGCATAGTATTTCAACTCAAGCTCGAAGTCCTTTTCTAATATGAAATAATTACCTTTAAATTTGGGGTAAAGATTTGGTGTGGGATCTGCTCTTTTGCTATCTAAAGTGCATTACGAGGGGTAAAGGTGAATTCTCAGAATTTTTTTGTGGATCAGACTGAGACTATGACTTCCGACAGGAAAAAAAAGAACATCACTAATCTCAGTGCCTCAGCCCCAAGCTACTGAAATTCTTCTTTCCCTTTGCCTTCTCCAACAAAAGCACATAACATCTTTCCTAAGGCCTAAACCCTATCAGAAAACTCAGCTCGCTACCAGTTCATTTGGGAAAGGATGAGAAAACAGATTCATGTAAGAGACAGTCCTGTTGCTCACTGCTCGGCAGAAAGCCACCAAATGATTTCAACGAGAGAACCTATGTGGTAGACCAGACCGATCATTCAGGGCAGATTGAAAGATCAGAGGCAAAGGTGTGGCCTTCTTTTAAAGAGAGGCCGGTAAAGGACACAGTGGCTAAATTTAGTGATGGAAAATATTTTCTGAGTTCATTTTAAAATTCCTTTCACTCTCTCCCACTAGAACCACTTGATAAAACCAGAGGAATATTCTAAGGTTTTAATTCATGAGAGTATTTCCCTGTATATTTAAGTCCATTCCTGTTTGTTGAGCTATGAGTGCTTCAGTGCTTTTTGTCTACTGCTTTTCTATTCCTACTTCTTGAGCAATCAACCTGAATGTTAATATGAAAATGAAGCAAGTTGCAGAATTCCTTGTGTAGATGTTGTTTAAGTATGCCATCTGGCAAATATAAAATCAGATGAAACAACTGTGGGCTTGAATGGTCTCTCTGGAGTAAGTAATTAACCCTGTGATCTTAAGTGAAGCAGCTCACCATGTATATGACTTGGAATCCTAAAAAATAAAATACTATGTATAATATGGGACTATTCCTAGATCCACTTCAGGTAAAGTAATGAGAAAAAAAGTTTTGTTACATAGAACTTTCAAAATTCTGCCTTCTAAAAATAACCTCTGGGAAAAAAGAAGTGACTTTCTGCATGTTTAGGTAGAATCTTTTTGAATATCTAAGTGGAACTTGTCCTAGGGAACTCTTTAAATCACCTTTTTAATGTTTTGTTTTTTCGTTCTTCCTGTACATGATCTGGTTGAAGCCATTCCTCCTGTGTACCACAACTGACCTACTGTACCACTTTGGCTTGAGAGTAATGCAATAAAAATAACTAAAGAATGTGCTGAGGAGAGAAGTAACTGAAGGAAGCTGTCATGGGACATATAGCACCTTCTTAATTTGCTTGTGCCTGAGGTCAGTGGAGTTAGGAAAGCAGAGAACTGCAGTAGGAAATTAAAGACTATTTTCAAAAGTCAGTTTTATTGATATTGTAGAAGAACATATTTGAGGAGGAAAGTAGGATATGCCCTGAGGATTTGTCCATTATTCTCTAGACAAAGGTGTTCTCCAAATGAGACCGCATCTGCAGAGCTGTTTCCAGATCTGTGTTCCCCAGTACGAGAGACATGGAGCAAGTCCAGTGAAGGACCATGAAGATGATAAAGGAACTGGGGCATTACTGATGTAAGGAGAGTCTGAGAAAGCTGGGGTTTAGGCTGGAGAAGGATCAGGGCAGGATTGTAGCTGTGTGTATAGATATCTGATGGAAGAGTGCAAAAATGGAATCAGGTTCTTCTCAGTTGTTCCATCTGACAGGACAAAAGCCAACAGGAGCAAAATGAAATACACAAAATTCCATTTGAATACTAGAAATAGCTTTTTTACTAAAGTTATGGGTTGTCAAATACTGGAGCAATTTGTCCAGAGAGGTTGTGGAGTCTCCACTCATGGAAAGATATTCAAAAGTGCTTTTGAAAGTGTCCTGAGCAACCTGCTATAGGTGACTCTGCTTGAACGGGAGAATGATCTCCAGAGATCATCCAGATGATCTCCAGAGATGTGTCCCAACCCAAGAGTTCTGTGATAATGCAATTTCAAGGATTATAGTGGTTTAAAAGGCAGATATATAGGTATATTTCAGCCTCAGACCTTTAAATGATGATTTGCATCCATTTAAGAAATAACTTTTAAAATGTTTTACTAAAGTCAGTGTGAGGTAGCCAGTTTTCTCTGATTCAAAGGAGTTCAAAGGAGTTTTGCCGTGAATTTGTGGCCCTGTAATTGCAGGCCACTGGCATTGCATGCACTTCTATCACCAGCATTTGGTTGAAGTCTTGCAGCTCATAAAAGTCTGTTTCATTCACCCAAATTATTTTTTTCCATATATAATTCTCTAGTCAGTGTGTTAATAAGAAGCTCCAGACACGGTTAACAGGCTTTTTTTTTTTTTTTTTTTTTTTCAATGTGTGTGTGTGTGTGTGTTTGTGTGTGAATCATGTCCCTCACAAAGCTCTTTATTACCATTTTACAGGGGTCACTTGGTCTGCAAATCTGACTTTCACACATGACATTGCCAGTGGAAACAAACCATCTGCAAAAGCTTTGCAGATTGCTACCCTGAAGTCTACTCATTGGTATAAATTAAAATCATTATACAAGTCTTATCAATTAAAAAAAATCCAATAGTTCATGCATTAATCAAGGGAATCCCTGATTCACAGACATTCAAATAATAAAAATAGTAGCTACAGTAAGAGGGAAAAAGGAGACATTACTCACAAAGAATTGCTAGGAACTTTCCTGGTTATCCCATGGTATTTTTGAGAGATATTGTTGGAAGACATTCAGTAACACACATAAAATGTGAATAGAAGAAAGGAAAAAAGGCTTTATTAAGTTATTTCCAGTCAGATATTTAACAGATTACGTAGACCAGCTAGGCCACTCTTTCTCAAGCAGAGCAGGGCATCTGCATAACATCCAGGAGGTCAGGGATAAGCTGTTGGTAGCTTTGTTCTGCAGTATCATATTATTGTATAGCTATGTCTTATTTTGGCTTTTTGTGCATTTAAGTATAAACAAGAGCGCAAACAAGTACAGAGCTATGCAAGGATGATATTCACTGATGAATGAAGATAATGTGTAGCTGGAAAAACAAAATGAGACAGTCTGTTAATACAAATGCACATTACGGTGAAAAGCTAACATGTACACACTGTTTTCTGTTTTTCCTGACATTATGGGCTTCCTTTGAAGACCATTCCTCTGACGTGAGCAGAGGCCTTTCTCTACTTCCTATAAAAGCTATTTGTCACTCAGAACCAAATTAAGAAGGCAATGGTCAGTCTATTTTTCCCTTTCTCCATTGTTCTTTATTTGTAACATGATGCATAAACTATGCAGGAATTTTCCAAACATAAAGAAAGACAGAACTCTTGTTTCAAACCCTTCAGCATCTAAAATAACAGAGATATTTGGAAATGTTCTCCCTCTACTAACTCCCAGATGACAGCATGAGATCATTGCTATTGAGATTCTTTTGTTTGTGTTCCTACGTATAAATGATGCTAGGTTGTTTGACTACAAAGAATAGCATGATTTGGCAGTAGTTCATTGCAGGCATAAAGGAATGCCGGCATAAAATAATGTCTTATAAAAGCTACATCCATATTTTTCCCTTAGATAGCTTCTGTTTACTGAATAGTCAAGCCTATATTTATCTGTTCTGACAGGAACAGATACAGGATCCAATGGCTCCAGAAGCTAGCTTTGGGATTGGCAGCAAAAACCTGCTATGAGCACATTTGTTAATGTAATTCCTATAATGCTTTAATAAAACTTTTCTCTGTGAGATGTTCAACACACTCTAAAAATGAAATATCATAAACTTCTGTACAGCAGCAGAAATGTCGCTAGATAGAGAAACACATAGAAAACAAAAAAAAAAAAGAGAGAAAAAAAGAGCAGAAAGGAAGCGTGGTGGAGAAGAGACAAAATTAAATAGCAGTGGTAGGTGGCATGTGTGTGGTTTAAAGAGAAAGAACCATGAGACAGAGGCTGTGCTCAAAAATCAAGTAAAAAGTCAATTATATAAAAACAAAAAGATAAAATAAAGTCAGGGGAGCAATGAGGAATGGACTTAAAAGACATCAAGTATCGAAAGAATGACAGGGACCAAATTTTATTTTATTTTATTTTATTTTATTTTATTTTATTTTATTTTATTTTATTTTATTTTATTTTATTTTATTTT
>JAWLRI010000824.1:2810226-2848273 GCA_034781795.1 Crypturellus tataupa
AGACATAACCATTTGCTTAAATGCTTCCAGTAGGAGCTGCTTTGGCATGCAAAACCTTACAGAAGACCTGAAAATATACCATAAAGAGAAGGGAATGTTTTTTTTCCTGCATGTTAGAAATCAGCTTCATCACTATATGTCCAAAGGCTGTTTGAGAATACTTTATTTTTAATGGGAGCATGACCTAAGCCTTTAAGCCATGAAAACTCAGGGTCTTTCTTAATCCGGTTACAAGGTGAAGTGGCTGTCCATCATAGGAAATATTTACTTGTTTTCCTCATTGAGTGTTTGGCCAGATTTGTACTATTATTTCTAAGACAGGTTTATACTTTCCTCTGAAAGGTTGTTTATTTTTTTCCCTGCAGTGGAGCAGTCATCCATAAAATGGTAAACTTGGTAAATATTGTGTCTTTGGGACATGATGTTTGAGGAGCTTGTCAGCGGAATCAAGACTTCCACTCCTCAGATTGTTCCAGTTCACTGGCTCGATCCACGAGGAAAAAAAAGAAACCAAAACAAAACAAAAATAATTTGAGCATCGGTCAGGAGCTGCTGTCATTATTTTTACAGCAGGTTTCACGGGCACGCTTGCTCCAGAGCGATCCCGAGGAAGTGGAAGAGCTGGTTTGGCACAGGACTGGTGTGCACATCAGGAATGATTCGACTAGACGGATCATAAGTGACAAGAGACATGTCATATTCCATACAAATAATACACTATAGTAATTCAAACCTTCGTATTGTGTGCAAGAAATTCAAGCTATGGAACTGAACTCAGGCTACTGAATTAAATAGCTCTTTCATTGAAAATAAAGCTATGGGAAATATGGAAACATGTAAAAGAGACTTCAGCTGTTACAGCAAGTTACCAGCAAACTTTGCATAGAAGGGAAAGAAGTTTGTTGTTGAGAAGATGATAAGAAGGGAGAAGAGAGCGTTGTGGCAGATCTGAGATGAATTGAGGAGAGCCATGGTGAAATATTCAGGTTTCTCCAGGCACATCAAAGCAAGCAGGAGACTGTGATCCAAATGCATCATGTACACCCCATATACTCCTCTTAAGGTAGACATTTACACTGGAATCATCACAGTACCGTCTGACTACCTGCATGTTAGGTTAGGAGACAGACTTTGAAAGAAGGAGAGGATCTCATCTGCTTTGGCCCTTCTTGCTTTGACAGCATTATCATCCTCCACTTCCAGTGGCTTTGCAGAGTCTTCTGATGTTCTGCAAAGTGGATAAAAGGGACATTCCCAAGCAGATCTTTTTGAAGTTAAAGAAAGCAACATCAAAGCTGTGTCATCATTTTCTTGTTTCCTTCAGTCTCCTGATGCTCAAATAGAAATGGATGAATGACTTAAGTGCAAGCAGATGTTTTCTCTTCCTTGTTAGTCTATGCTTGTTCCCAACTTCTGAGAGCGCTATATGAAATAGCTTAATGTCTATTATTTTAAATGGAAAGGTGCAACACATGGCTTTTTTATTTTTAATATATCCAGAGCGCATTTACTTGTCATTAAGACCAGCTGCAGTGCTTGCAGAGTCAAAGACTACCAAGCCGGAACTGCCAAAGCTGCTGCTGAAAGGAAGGCAGCCCAAGTCCTGGATGTTGGCCAAATGCATGATAATCACAGGGTAGCCCCGAGCTCTCTTTGCTGGCAGTCTCCCTCCCGATGTCTTTCTTCCTGCCACACCATGCTCAGCTCCTCGGCCTTGTTCACTGCAAGAAAAAGGTGCTAACCCAAATGTGACTGCAACCTCCTTCTCCAGATGAGTCTGCTGCTGATCTAATACCATCAACACATAAAGCACATTTTAAAAATCTGCAAATACAAATGAAGATTTTGTTCCAGGTCTCATTCCCCATATACTTGCTCCATTCCCATACTCTTTCCAAGACATCAGCTTTTGGCCAGCCTATGAGGTGACTGATCAATTAATGTTTTAACCATTTTGAATTTCATTGTAAATATTTTATTTGCTCATCCATTATAATTTATATCTGATTATCTACCAATCCCCCTCTTCCTTTTCAAGATGCTTACCATTTTTTATTTACACAGGAAATAAAGGAAAGACATGCTAATAAAAAACACTAGAAATACTCAGGCATTTCTAATGCTCGAGACGGTTGCTAGGAGCACATCTAACAGAATTAATTTTGCTGTCTTGAAACAACGTGCCCTTTGAATCCTTGTAAGTGTTTCCCAGAGCATCTCAGGGTTATTGTGTCAAGAGGGGGCAAACATGTTCATTCTTTGAGCAATCACTTCACATTTCCGCAAGGTTGTTATATCAGTAGTAGCCAACCCATTGCCACCTTTTCTTGTGCTGCAGAAGTAATGAGTGATATCTGCTCATTGCCACACGTGAGAGCACGTTGTGGTTTCTCATCCTGGATTGCCTTTGCGGGAAGGCCAGCAGACACAGCAGATTAATGAACTCCTTGTTGCTAGTCAAAACACCCTCCTAATGATCCCATCTGGATGTCTGCTGGGATCAGCTCGAGTCCTGCTGACGGGAGCTGGAGTTCAGTCAATGATTAGCATCCGATCAGCTTCAAAAAGGGCGATTAATCAGCCGGATGGCTTGATCGCTTCATTTTTATTCCATAGCTTTGTTAGGTCAGAAACTTAAGATAATAAAGACAGAAGACTTAGATAATAAATGCTTTAAAAAACCCATTGGAATGAAAATAGGCTTTTTAGGCTTCTCTGTTTCCACTAATAAACAGTGCCCTGACAATCTCCTTCCTTGTTCTGCATAAATTGCAGTCCTATATAATTTCATCAATTTAAATCCACAGGCAGAGGGTCATTTATGCAATCATTCGGTCTTTTGTTTCCCAGGCAACTGCCTCATCAGGAGATGAAATATGACCACCCACTTTCTTATCCTCTATTATTTGTTCTCCCGCTAATCCATATAATTTATTAGTTTATTTCTCCTCCTCCTTCCTTTTCACGCCATCATTTAGTTTAGGTGCATGTCGACTAGAGCACTTATTTGGCCCTCCATCTGTACAGAAAATGGACAAATAGGTAGATGAGAACATTTAAAACTTGACAAATTAATATCCTAAAGAGTGTACACAATCTACAGGTAGGTCCTTTTCTTCTTGCTCTGACAGATGGAAGAAATAAGTTGCTGCAGAATTTTCCAGCTTTGCAGGTGAGTCAAGCTACATCAAGAAAAGGTGAAAATGCCGAGTTTGCTTCTGTTTTTCCCTTTTAAATAAATATGTAGAAATTAGGACCTCACTCTGACTAAATTTCAGCGGACATTTTCACTAGAAAACAACAGGGGACTACATTCAAGCAACAGATATTCTGCCAATGGAAATCTTCATCTTGCTGAGAAATGCTCTGCTCTCAAAATTCAGATAAACATACAGTGATAGCAAACCGGTGTGACAATTGTCACCTACCTAAAAAAGTGACAATTTTCAGATCATAATAGTTGAGTACCCTGACCTCAGGATAAATGTAGAAGTTGCATGAGTATAAGCTGCAAGTTGTATGAGATCACTATTATTTTCTTTTTTTTTTGTGAAAAAGAAAATGCCCTTGTAGTTGGCCCTGCTTCCTCTAGCAATCAAATTAAGCTCCTCAATTAAGCTTTGCTCAGCATCCTCTTAATATGGGCCACAGAAAAGCACAGGAGTGGTGTGACCCATGATGAATTAGACCTTTAGATTTTCCTCACCTTTTAAAATTCTTTTCATTTTGGGGTGCAATTTCCAAAACTTTAAATGTAAGCACATTAATTGTGACATATGAAGAGCCCAACTGGTGTTCTCCAAATTCCTTTAGAGACAGTGAGTCACCCACACCGCATTCAGCTTGAGCTCAGGGGAAATACTGAGAACATTAGTTGATATTGCTGTTGATGAATCCAGCTAATTACATTATTATACTAAGCTTTGAAATGACTTTTAAAATATAAACTAGCAACCCAGGAAGCAAAAAAGAACAGCCAAAGCAAATGTTCTCTCCCAATGATCTCATTTTTAATAATAAAATATGTTCTCAGAATATATGAAGAATAGAACCCTCAAAGAACAGAGAAGATCCTTACAAAAAAAAAAAAAAAAAAAAAAAGGGTGGAGTCTTTCCAGTTCTGGAATAGCCAGATTTGGGAATTCGTGATAACAGTTAAAGAGATTGTTGTGCATGCCATATCTGTTTTCCTGGATTAGTGAGTTGTTCTGCCATATGTTTTACAGATACATTCTTCCACTGGTTTGTGTTTCATCACATATAACACATATTTGGTCAGTTATTTCCTCGAATCAAACATGTGGAAACAAAGCAAACATTTGCTTGTACTTTGTGTGCAATGAAGAGATATTCATTAAAATAAAAAAAAAAAAAGAAGAAAAGCAAGCTAGTGAAGCTAGTGCATGTCATGAAGAATGTATAAAAATTCAGTTACAATGACACGTGAATAAAGGCATAGCAAAGTACCTACTAAGTGTCTTGCAGATTTCTAGCTCATATTTTGACTACCAATTTACTGAACAGACAATTAAAATTTAGGCACAGATTTTAATGCAGTTAATCAAAGACTTTTACTTCAATAAAATGAAACTTAAGTCACAGGTAGAAATGCTAAAACTGATGTCAGGTAACGATTTAGGCAGTAGCAAAGACCTTTACAAGGTCTGTTGTTAAAATACTTCATATGTCTATAATGTGCATTGTTCTTGTGCCAGGGATCGCCATGCCCATCTTCATCTATACAAACTTATTTCTTGAACACAACTGAATTCTGAAAAATAGTGATAATGCATAGGCGTTCAGAACTTTCCTTCCTAATCTCCTCTCACCTTCATCTCCTTTCAGCCTAATCTCCTTTCACCCATTTCTGTGACAACAGAAATCTTTCTCTTGCTGAGAGCAAGGAGAGTGGAAAAAAAAATGTTCTCTTGCAAGGTCCCACATATATTTTAAAGAACAATGATTTTTTTTTTTTGTGATGGCATCATATTAAAACATCAGACAAGTTATTCAAAACACGACATTAAGAAAAACACGTAAGAAAATCTCAAGGTCAAGAAACTAGCATTTCAGTAATCCTATCTCATCCCTGGGAATGACATAAAAATAAAGCAAGCAGGCAGCCATGACAAAGGGTGTATGAGTCAGTGGTTCCTAAATTAATCAAAGATAAACAAAGCAAATGATTAAAGAAACCAGATGCATGATTTTATTTTCCATATTAGGGAATTACTGCAGTTTTATAGTTCCTGCAGAGATACTCAAATGCTAATAATCATATCACAAAAACACTGAGAAGAGGGAAATTTAATGGTGTTGTAGGTTAAATTTTCTATTTAGTTGTCGTAGTCAATTTGGTCTGTAACACCTCTTGTTTTCGGTGGTAGAGTCTGAATCCTAGACTGAATTTTACTTTTCCTTGTGAAACAGAGACCAAAGAATGTGTGAAGAATATTTAAATTTAGAGGGACTAGAGCACACCAAACTGTACAGGAAATGCTCTTGGGATTGGTCCTCTGATGTGCTATTGATTTTGTACTTCATGCTTTCTAATGCCTATATTTTATTCTTCGGAAAGTCAATTAAAGAACCACAGTTGTCTCATTCCTAGTCCAATCAGGTGACAGAATTCTCTACATCAGCTCAAAATCAGAAGAAAGAAAACATAGAAATAATGTAAGATGTGCCTGTGCATGACTTTCTTGCTAGTTGTTTTTAATGGAAAAGGAAGGAGAGAGGGATAGGGAAAAAAAAAAAAAAGGGGGAGAGAGAGAAGAAAATTACAATATGCTTTGGTTTGGGAACAGAAGATTCTTGATCTTTCAGGTGTGTTGCTGCCACTAACTTTGTAGTGACCTTGAAGGAACCTTTCTATCTTCTGCCTTGCCTGTCTGTGGTTGACTATATTTCTCTTGTCTGTCTTCTTGGGCTGCTGTATTTTGAAAAATGCTTTGAATGGCTAAATATCAAAACATGTTTTACTCAACCTAAAGTGGTGAGTAACTACAAACAATTGCTTCACCTTAAAAAGAATAATACCAGACAGGACATTAAAGATATTGAAGAGAATCAAACTTTTCATTTGCTATCTCTTACAAAATAAAAGGAATTTGAAGGGTTTTTTTTCATGCAAGTAAAATACATGTTGCAATTAGAAGCAATTTATTTGGTTACTGTGTAGAATATCTAAAATGATATTTCTTAATTTACCTAAGGCAGAAAAACCCTTGAGTAATATGATATTATAAGAAAATCAGCAACCTGATAATTGATTGATGTCACAGTTTTAAATAAACATTTATGAAATTATGAGAGGGAAGCATTCCATTAATTATGTGGGTGAGAATACAAATACATAAATAAGGTTTGCTTAAGAAGGATGTGGAACCTGGTACTCTTCTGAAAGGATACCTACACAGCTTCTGGCTCAGCTGTCTTATAGATAATATTTTGGTTAGAGTTACTTGCACAAAATATACCTAAACCAGTCAGGAAATTAAACAAAATTATGTGAAATACCTTCTTTCTTTGACATTGGCACAAGTTCCGTGCAAAGTCTGATTGATCTAGAGAGCAGCAACTTGCAAACATATGGCTGTTTCACCTGAGTACACACTGAGAGGCTTTTAGAAATTGAATATTCTAAAGACATAGGGAATATTCTCTGGAATAGTGGAAAATAGTGCGTTGCTACTTCAAGCAGGTCCTGGCAAGCAAGATGGCATTCTTGCAAAAGCAACAGCAATGCATTTATAAGAGCTACCACATAATTACCACTAACATAAATGCTGTGCTGTCTGTTTTCAAGTAGACAAAATTCAACATCACGAGGGCAAAAGGAGCCTATTTCTACCAACTCTGCTGTTTTGAAGCTTTGCTCCATCTGACGTCTGGATGTGTCTTTCTTCGGACCTCTCTGTTAACCCAGCCAGTTCCTTAAACCCTCATAAAACATTTGCCTATGCCCAAGAAATTCTCAACGTGACAGAAACTGGCAATAGCAGTCCTGGTTGCCACTGCCAACATCGCACAAGGAGTTAAGAGCTGACTATGAGAGTTTGTCTGCTTCCAGAGCCACGAGCAAAATCTCTGCCACAGGAAATAAGATAATGCATCTACAACTTAATTCATCTTCCAATAGAAGTGCCTCGCCCTGGGGAGGTGTGCGAAAATCTGGAGCAATTTCATTATCAGTCTTTAAAATAAGGAATAAGCACTTATTCAACTTATTGTCCAGAGCTTCTGCTCTGAAAACCTGCATGCTCTTTACTAATGCTAGAAACAAGTGGAACAAACTGAAATAAATGGGAGTTCTTAGTCCTCAGATATTAGAGTGTATTTATATGAACTTAGAAAGTTTGCTGATATGTGCTGAGATTTTCTTCTCAAAGTGTGAGAATAGCTTCAGAAAACACATGATTTCACGTCAGGAAATGATGGGATGGCATTCATCAGCTGCAATCATTTTTAAGCACAACCACTGTGGTTAAAAGACCAAGGCCCATTAAGACAGTCAGAAATTTTGAAATGATGGTGATTTTCCCTGGAAATTTCCTATTTGCCATAGTCTGAGGGTTGCATTGGGGTACATGCATCTGACCAGATGCGAGCATACAATTAACCAAAGTGTCGATTAGCCTCCCGATACACACTAACAACCTGCACTGCTGATTGATTGCTGCAAGATGACCTGAATATTTCCAGAGGGCATTAGAGAACTTAAATAAAAGCCAACTGAGATCTGAATTAAGTTATGTATTAAATAGTCACTTCACTTAAAAAAAAATCTTTGTTTAAGTATTAGTAGTAAATGGAAAAAAATGGCTTGAAGTAATGAGTGGGTGCAGCTTTATTAGAACTTTTTATAAATTATTTCATAGCAGGAAAAAGTGACAGCCTTGCATGTATTGATGATAGCAAGATAGTAGAAACTATATTAACTCAAGCTGTTCATCTAGTTATTATGGTATCAATTTAATAAGTTTTAAGGTTTTCTGAAATTCACTGTGAATCCTGATTCTTGTTTTTTGTTCGTTTCCAGTACAATAGGTTACTCTGAATTATCCCATGAACCTTAATACAGCAAAAATAAACATTACAGTCGAATACTTTACAACACTAAGATACTTGGGTGGCATTTAGAATTATTCATTGTTTGTTTATCTCAATGTTTGTATACAGAGTCATCATATAAACCTACAGACTTATAATTATGGTTCAATCTAACATCAGCAGTCTTCTTATGCCATATGTGATTAAATCAAATAAAGCAATATCGCCTTTCTTGAAGCATAATTTTCAAGCCAGGAATTTTAAGATGTTTTTCTCACGTAGAACTACTTGCAGAACAGGAAATCATCACTTAATTATTTCTACATAACTTAGTTTTGAAAGATCACGTGGATACGTTGCTGAATAAGTTCTTGTCCATATTTTTTCATTGTATAAAATGAGGCCTTGTTGTCTTGGAGAAAGCTCTTCTGCTTTTAGGGTGTGTATTCTGTTTGCTGGAGCAAGTTCTGGCAGGCACTAGTGCCGTTTGCTGTCCACACGGATCCCTTTAACCAGCTTTCATCCTTCCAGGCAGATTTGCTTCCTAACAATCATTGTCTGTGTGGTCTTTGTGACCAAATATGTTCCAGGACTGATTTATTCATATAAACAAAATTGATTAGATTACAAACGTATCTGCCAGCAGCCACAACCCAATGGACATAGACATAGGAAAAAAATGTTGATCTGTGCTGCTCAGAAACCTAAAGACTCCTCAGAGCTGGGGTGACTATGCTGGTCTGATGAGTACAAGGCCACACACCAGCTTATGGCTTGCTTGCAGTTCAAATTCTTTCAACACCATGATTTTATGTCAGTATTTTCATCTTCACTGAAAGAAACAAGTTGACATTGGGTATCACTATGTAGACTGTTCTGCATCACTGTTAATAATGCTGCCCATTGCTAGATTCACTGGTAATTCTTCCTCCCTGATTTGTCACAACAGAGAATTAAATCATTTTCATAATTTATACTGGCCTGACCTCAAGAAACTTGTATAGAAAGCTGTTCATAGAAAACCATTTGAAACATAACACCTCCACCAATACTGAATCCTAGAAAAATCTAATAAACACTGTTCCCATCTTATGACAAAAAAAAAAAAAAAAAAGTGTAAATAATGAAAGAATAGGGTGTTAGTGTGTTTTACTAAAAGTGCTCTTGGACAAAGTTGAGCTGGGCACCAAGAAAAAGGGACAGACTAATGTCTTGGTGTCTTCTGTGACGTACCGTATGCACCTGGCAGCTTTCTGGCTTTAGAGGCAGAATCCCAAGAGGTAAACAGTGAGTTTAAGGTGGGTTTATGGCTAGCCTGTCAGTGTTCATTGTACACCATGAGACATAAGCTTTACAGAAGACACTTAATTACTGCAACCCAGTAAGTCAAGTTGAATTTCATCCTCAGAATTTGCATGAATTGCTAATATTTGGAAGCACTTTCACTTCAGAAGGAGCAAACTGCTGCAAGACTGAGCATCTCCAAGCTGAGACCAACAGAAGACAATTTTTCTGTGTGTTACTTGTGCAATGTGAGGAAGCGGTTTGTAGGTCAAACTTTATTATAAAAAGGGTTACTACATTATGTTGAGAGTGTCTTTCCTGGAGATAAACAATGTAACATCACTCATTCTGTTATTAAAGCTCAGAATTACATTTTGTCTGTCTCATGTATTTTCATTTGTTTCCAGATTACTGCCTGTGACCCTTCGTTCCAACATAACTCCCTGCAGTTTGAAAACTGCATTGCTACCCACTGTCTGTGGCATAATCATTAGCCTTTCAGACCATTGGTACCAGTCTGTACATCCTGTGTTTGTGAATCAAAGACTGGTCTTCCAGCTCAGTGTTCAGCGTCTGTGAACAGATTTCAAAGGGACTACGTGGAATTAAAACAACTGAGAATTTGTCTTATCATGGGAAAATAAAAGCCAAATAATTTCGTGATTATTTTACACAGATGAATACCGGTATGGTATAACATGATCTCTGTTTCAAGGCTAGCTAAGGCAAAAGTTATAAAGTTTACAACAAAACTTGCTTGCTTCATTCAGGATATTTGATAGAACTAAACAGAGCCTAAAATCTGGAATAAAAGAATTTGAAATGCTATATGAAGATTGCATTATGGTTTTAAAAAATAAAATTAAAGAAAAATATAACATAGTGTAATAAATTTACATCTTGTAAATGAATTTATTACAATACTAGAGAATCAGCTGGCTCCAGCTTTTAGAGTAAGTACTGTTACACTCAAGCCAGGGTAATGTATACTATTTTCCTGGACAATAGCCACATCCTCCCACAGATTTTTTTTTTTTTAAGTGGTATTTCTTAAAATGTCAAGTCAGGCTGTGGTGAATTTTGTAAGGTTATAGAAATTTCTAGGATGTAACCTGGTGAAACAAGTTTCAGAAACAAAATTTATAATGCACAAGAAAATCCATATAGTATGAAATTAATTTTTATGAATAAAGAATTTTTTTTCTTTCCAGTGACAAAATATAATATTTGCAGAAGACATGGTAAAAGCATGGTAAAAGCAAGGCACAGGCAATTAGCCAGCAATGAAGCACAAGAACTCCTTCTTCCACGAAGCTAGTATAGTGGACTATCTTCTTTAAGGATTGCTAAAATACTTACGTGAGCAACTAGAGAGGAGTGTTAAAACTAAGGATGAAATCCTAGGGCATCAATGTGATCAGGACCTCAACTAAAGGCTTTATAGGTGATCATTTCAAGTGATCCCCAAATGCAGAACAACAAAATCCACAGCTGAAAAATAATCTTCTTTCACTGTGCTGTTCTCTAGGTTACAGAACTGTCTTGTCTAGTGTAATCATGACTTTTCAGACCATTGAGCAGAAAGTAGGGAAAAATCTGACTTCTTTGCAAGTCTTTTTGACTTCTTTAAGATCTGGAGGAGCTCACGTAACCAGCTGGTAGGTCCTTGATCTCAGGAGATATCCAAGGACAAGATAGATGCTTGCCAGGGAGTATGCAGGGATAACGGAGTCTTCCTCGGATCAGAGAAAAGGGCTAGTTTTGAATTTCCATTCGGCTTTGCACTGTATTATTCAATATTAATGGCTTCTCCCTCCCTCTTCCCTCAGTGCGTAAAAGCTGGTATTACCTGGCAAAGATTTAGGGATTTTTCGTTTATGTGATGAAATAGTACCAAGTTACCAATTACCAAAATGTTACTAAATGTTTCGACAGGTGTATGTTACCATACTCCTTTATATTTTAAAATGTAAATGTGTTATATCAGATAACCTTGTCTTAGAGATTTTTTTAGAAAAGAGATTTTAATTACTGACTGACTTTAGATTCACTGCCATTTATCTGCCATCCTATGTCTTCCTATTTATTATTCAACGTTTGTTCCTATCTCCGTACCTCTCTTTTCCTGCTCTCCCTTCTTTCAATGCATAAACATCCAGATATATTCATTATGGTGACAAAGACATCTTGTCCTTTGGAGTGTCACATTTCAGATACTTCTTTCATGCAAAATTATTGCTGTTTGACTCTGTCAGATTTGAACCACTTGTTGTGGTTCAAGGCATCGAACATGATATAAATTAAGTATGTTATAGCAAAAGGTCAATATTAGGCAAGCATTATCAGTACTCTTAAAACTAGGAACAAGTTTTAGAGTTATTATATTTGAAGTAAAACGAGCTGTTCTTGAGAGCAAGTGAATTACTTGTCGCCTTTTATTTATTTATTTTGAATATGCTTGCTATTCTACAGACTGAGAAACACTGAAACTTATCAGGAATCCAGTGAAATAAAAAGTTTTCTGAAGTTTCTGAAACTCAACAAGTGAAATTAAACTGTAGAAGAATTCCCTCCTTTTTAAAAACAAAGATAAATTCTGAGTTTTTTTTTAATTTTTTTCCATATAGATCACTTGATTCATTCACTGACAAAATGGAGATTATTTTCACATGCAGCATTTTATGTAATGCTGGCAGAATATAATAGTTTGAGAGAATAACAGTGTTGAACTGAACTTTTTTTTTTCCCCTCTGAAAGATATTTGCCAAACTAACTAAAGTGTTTCTTAATCCGAATGTGAGGAATTTAAGGGTACTGCATCAGTCAGAAAACTATAACCTTGAAGTGTGATAGGTAACATAATACTGGACTCTACAGTGAAATGCGTTGAGTTTAAAAAAAAAAAAAATGCCGACCTTAAAAATGTGTCTGCAAAGGCAAGCTCTATGGATAACAGATAAAATTGACACACATGCATAATATTGATTTATGCTACTGTTGGATTCCATGACATGTTAAATCTTTTCCAGTGGAGAAAAATCAAACCACATAGGAAATCTGTATTTCTAATTGGAATAAAGAACTCTATGTATCCTTGACTGTTTTTGTTATTTTACACCATTATTAAATGAACTGAGTTAACTAATGGAATGTAATAGGTCTGGAGATTAACATCATATTCATTTTATAGATCAATAAATTGATTGAATGATTCATCAAGGGTTGCACTGGAAATGACTTAGAGACTGATTGAGCCAGCATTAATGAAATCTCTATCTGCACTTTTTACTAAATTAGAGTGTGAATAGGTAAAAAGTTTAATAATGTTTAATTTAATGCAATATGTTTTACATAACTTTATCTACCTGTTTAGCAGAAGACCCAAAAGAATTCTTTGGCAGATATTCTGCAGCTTTTTCTTCCAAAAGAACCAGAAAAAAGGTCACGTGGATGATACTTTCTCAAGAAGCAATGTGCCTGAGTGTTTAAATGCCATTTTCTGCTCACCAAAATGTGTTTTAAAGATATCATGAAAAATGAAACCAATCTTTTTTCAACATATCAGAAAGAGATAAATACACTGATAGTAAAAGTCAACTGACCACTAAAATTACACCAGAGATTCATTTGGTTCAGAATTGCCTTTTAGCCTCTGCCTCTCTGCCTTTTAGTTCTGCCTTTTAGCTCTATATTCATTCTGAGCCATGGGTAAGTGCTAAGCCACACCATTGAGTCTCAGTAACTTTTGCTAATTCTGTATCTTATGCTGTGTGACTCATGAAGGCTTGAGACAGCCTTCTTGAAAGCTCTACAGGGTGGGAAATGATGTCTGCATTTCATATTAAGCCTCTGTGAACAAATTTCAAAGGATATTGTAACCAGACAATGAGATGATATTGTTTTGACTCCCTGAACTGGGATAAACAAATGTATTCTATGTTAGGTCTCTGCATTTCTTGTGGCAATATGGCTAAATCATCTCTGTAGTTTCAGAAGTGAATAAGCTGTCATTTAGCCATTTTTCTTACCTTAGAATAATTTCCTATAGTCTGGGCTAACACTTCTCTTTTGAATTTTGGGTGCTTTAGTTTTTCATTACAGCCATATGGAGGGAATGTAATTCCCTTTCTTTGGTAGACACTTTTCATGGCATTCCTCTTGTTCTGTCAGTGTTTTAAAACTCTTTCCAGTCTTTCTAAGTCTGTTTCCTGTAACTTTGTGCATTCCTGTTGCTCTCCTTGGGGTTGTCCCTCTTGATTGTACTGTGGTGTTCAGGGGCTCAAGTTCCTCAGAGAGCTCCTGCTCTGACCTCAGTCTCATGCACATGGTAAGAAAATCTGAGGATTGCCCTAAAAATGTCCTGGAGGCTCCATCCTTGTATCAGATCCAGATAATGATGATGATGATAATTAATGATAATCCTTTCCTCCAAGGAAGTCTGGCCTCACTGAGTCATTATTCACTTTGCACTCTTCGCCCACCCTTGGCCAGGTGGGGAGGATGGACCTTTCTCACCTGCTTGTCCTGGTCACCTTTTAAAGCCATTCTTGAAAGTCACAAAGGCTTCTTAGAAGAAGTAGGGATGTAGTTATGCTGAAGGAAACCTTCTTTTAGGGAGTAATAGAGAGCATATGCCAGCAGTTAGGGCAGTGCAAGGTTGCAGGCATTTCTCCTGCTTTTGAAGCCAATGTAAATAAACAAAGTGCACTCTGAATTTTATAAGTGGAGCAGTTTACTGCTCAAGTACCTGTTAGATGTTAACAAATGAATTGCCAACAGCCCTTGACTGCTTGTAAATAGTGTACTAATCTCACTAGGATTGCCTGCTTATCAATGCTAAAGCAAAATATCATTTTAAAGGTACAAACACTGAGATTGAGAATGTTTTAAAACCTTGCCTTTTCTCTTATAATAGCTATAAGAGAAGGGCTTCTCTCCATTTGGTTTTAATTGTTATGAAGTTACATGGGCTGAACTCAAAGAGTTGAAGAACATTTCATATGTCCTTCAGGTAAATATTAGAGATATTTGCCATTAAAGAGATCCTATTACATTATTACATTAAATTGTTCCCTATTCTTCCTAAAAGGCGTTTACTGCTAGAACACATGGATGACAAACACAATTACTTAAAAGAGCATTACTTTTCACTCTACAAAGATTAACTTAGGCTTCTTAAAACTTAAGTTTCCGAGAGCATAAAGGAAACAATTTGTCATTAATATCCACAATGTCTCTCAGGCACACAGAGAAATATGATGCTGGGTATCAGATTTTAAATGCAAATTGCTCTAAATAGTGTGGACTGGAAAAAGAAAGAAGCAGGGCAAAGTGTGGCTCACTTTTTTTCCTGTGCGACTCTTCTGCAGTGATCAGTCTTCTCAGTGTAATACAGCAACACACCAGGAAGCTTTCATAAACTAGAATTGCTTCAGTGAGTGGTCATAGAGTAGCTCTAGTAACTTTTCACCTGGAGAATTATCTTTCAATGGTTGCATTTTAACTCCCCAAACAGTCTTCTGATGTGGAATGGCCTTCCTCTTCACTGCTCAGGGCCTTCCCGTGTCTCTGCCAGAAATACCACAGAGCTTTTAGCCATCTCACTTATATTGCTTATGGAAAACTGTGTTTACTTGCACAAAAGCAAATTAAGAGGAGAAAATCCCAACTGTACATACTGACATATGCTGTTGTTTCCAAGTAAAACATGGAGTGGTGGGATATGTATTCGTCATAGAGCATAACATATAATTGAACTTGTCTGAGGTAAGTGAAAAACCTTTTTCCATAGGAAATAATGACTATAGGAAGTGTTTAGTTATATCATTAAAAAGTAAGATCATATTGCTTTTTCTTAGCCACATATCCTACAGCAAAATCAAATGTTTTCCAGTTAGTAAGATGATCATCCAATGTCAGTCATCTTCAAATGTCTCTTTTTATGGGAACCTGCTCCAATTTCCCACTATTAGCCAAATTTCTATCACTCATATTTCTATGTTGCCAAGAACAAGATAATAGATAACTTTAAAAGTCCATAAAAGAATGACACATTCTTCTTTGATGACTTTTCCTCTTAGGAAAAACATCCTTTATTTATAAAGAGGACAGAATTTTCGGGAGAATGAAATGTTTGGTTTATATGTAACATTCATTTTTGTCTGAAATGTATGATTATTATAGATATGTATGTATGTTTGCTGCCCACACAGCCACAGACCTACATCTCTGTAAATCAAAGGAAGTGTTATTCTTGCTCTCTATGTTAGCAAGTCTGTTTTTGTTACAGGAACAAAGCTGTTAGCACTGCCAAGTCCCTTACTTCCTTTGTTAGACACTGCAATATTTTGTTGCTGTTATCCTTGAAAACCTAAGCTGAATGGAAATGAAATTTCCCCAAGTCGACTATTTAAAAGAAAATGTCTAGGAGCTGTGGGAGATTGGAATGGATGGTCAAAAAGTCTGTGACTCTGTTCCAGGAGAAGAGATGGGAGAGAGAGTGAGGATGAAGCTGGGAAAACACACCGAGTTTAGAGGCCAGGTGGAGCTTGGACAATTTGGGCAAGACAAGCAGGAACTCAAGAGAGATACTAGAAAAATTGAAGTAAAAAATGAGGAGACATAGGCCAGAGGGGTGAGGATGCTGCGAGTGGTTGGGTAAGGAAGTGAACATGAGTTAAACTGCAAAAGAGGTTTGAAGAAGTGCTGGGGGAACAGCAGGAGAACCAAATGTGGCTTAGGAAGGAGAGGGGATATAAATGAATGTTAAAGACTGAAGGGAAAGTGAGTAACTAAGGAGGAGTATGCGGATTTATTTAGTGAACGTATGCAAAATATCTGTTAAATCCCTATTTCACAGTTTTGGCACCCACTTCTCTTCTTCACTTCATCTTTTTTACTGGGAATTCCTTGTTTACAGCCCAACTTGTGGTGTTCTTATCTCCTTGGTCAAATTGTTTATACTTCAGGGAAATTGCCTTGTTCAGTTCTTCCTGGGACATCCCAACAAGACATCCATAGAAACCGACATATTTGGACCATTTTTGGAATGAATTTAAACTTTAGTTCTGTGGTCTTTTTTCTTGTTTTCTCTTCACAATTTCTGACCACTCCTGACTCCCGAGGTTATTTGTCTTTTTTTTTTTTCTGCAAAGTTATTTTTAATTTAAATCATTTATTTGTGCAGCTCCAGTAACAATTGCCTCACCATAAAAAAAATGTTTTAAAAGGCCTTGACAAATAACTTCATCCCATCTAGGCCCCCATTCTCCTCCCCAGAATGACAGCCTATTAGCGCTGCTGGTTACTCTTCTAACATATACAATTGAAGGGTATCTCAGCTTTGCTGGTAACAATGTAGCTGTCAATACAATGCCAACAGATGTTTTTCTTTATTGCTGTCTTTATTTATTTGTTTATTTAATACATGTCTGTGCACACAAATACAACTCCTGTTCAGAGAAGCAGTAGTTCATGAAGATGGTAGACAAATTACATTTATTTTTCCACTCTTGATGAACAGCTGATGACTCTTTTTCTCTTAATTTAATCTGGAATTACCAAGGCTAGAATTATTTTCCTTGATGGGTAACTAATCAGTTCCTTCAGCTGACAGCAATTATATTTCATTTTGGCACCCTTAGTTGTAAGAAAGCTGAACTGAGCTGAACTCTTGTCCTTTTAGACATGATGACTTGTCAGTGAAAGAAATTTATTTTTATATTGTATTATTTGTTTGACTTTTTAAGTAGCTCAGAATAGCATACAAAATCCAACTTTTGAATCCTATGTTCCCTAAGCATACAATATTAGTGAAAAAAATAAACAAAATAAAAATGCCTAGCAAAGAGAATTTCCAGAGAGTCAGATGAAGGCATTCGCTCTTGTGAAAATGTACCTGGAGTACCATGTTCCTTTCTGAGTATCTGGGTACTAGGAAGATACTGATAAAAATGGCTAAGAGACTGGAGTGCATGATGTGTGAGTAACAGCTGAGGGCACGTGGGCTTATTTTGCCTAGACAGGACTGCCTCGTCTAAGTTTGAAGACACCCCTGCTTTGAACAGGGCTGTCTAGACGTCCCTTAACTATTCTGGGATTATGTAATCAATCAATCTTATTAAATACTGCCTTAGCAGCAATATTATACAAAACAGCCTTACGATATCATGTCTTGCCTATAAAAATCAGTCTTTTGACGATTTAAAGGTCAGTTTTTGAAACAGATATCCCACTACCACATAAAAGAATTGAAATGCACTGCGTATATTTTATTGACTTCACAGTTAATATATTAGCATCCTCTTTATAAATTCTGTTCTATTGATATAACTTAAAATAAGAGATTTTTAAGAGCAGAAGAAACCTTGATTATAATGCCTGATTTCTACACTCTTCTATGTATTTATTTCAGATTTTTATCCCATATATGGAAGCTAATAACTTGAGCTTGGATAAAGTATATATTTCAAAATGAGATTAAATTTTAATTTGCAGTGTTTAAAGAGGCAGAAAATCTCCATCATTTGTTTTGGTAGGTATTCTCATGATTGACCATGCTTTCTGCTGAAAATCTGAATATTAATTTGTATTTATAGTGACCATAAGATGAGTGCAAATTTGGTTTAAAAATTGCTGTCAGAAAACATTCTGAAGCTGAAAGAATCATATTTACAGAATGATACTGTGAAAGAAGGTGGATTTTAAGATTTACAATGAAATATAAAATCCTTTTTAATAATGCCATGGAAACTTGTATCTTTACTGGGAAAGTTAAAAAAAAAAAAAAAAAAAAGGATATGAGAAAGTGATGTTTGAGACCAGAAAATGTGAAGATATTTCATTTGAATTTTCCTTTTTCCTTTGGATTTTAGTAAAGTATTTGCTGAACTTGCCTCTAATATATGGAAGTATCTACAAAAGAAGTAAAGGAAATCTCAGGATAGCAAATAATCCATAAATTATCCATGAAGAGAAAATTCATGTCAAAAAGCTATTTTTGGAGGCTTTTTCAGTTTGGGGTAAATTAAGTCAAATTATGTTATAGCTATTAATAATATTTACCTATGAAAAAATTACTAATTGGACCAAAACCCAGCATTTCTGGACTTTTATGAGGATTCTGGTACACTTGCACAGGAAAAGGAGGAAAAGATTTCTGGTTCTCACCAGAAAAGAGGAGATACGCTTACTATGATAAGCAAAATATTCATTTCTGGTGGGAGGAGTATACATCTGTACTTCATTAGAGAAGACAGTCTTTAAAAACTGTTTGGGTTAGGGAAGAGAACCTTTTTTCCAAACAAATCTTGCAACAACATCTGCTCATAGCTTGACCTCTTGCTGACAAGGCCACAGATGAACAGAGGTCTTCAAAGGGCACATTTAGCAGTTATGGTATTACTTTCAAAGAGTGTCTTATGAACTGAAGGACCAAGAATTCATTGGTCCCAAGAGAGGATCTGGAATGAAAATGTGTTTGCTGCCTATAGCTGCAGAGTACTTTGGAATATTATGCTTAAAACTGGAGCTGACAAAGGAAGAAATGAAACAAACAAACAACTCCGTGATTCCTTCCCTGCTCCCGGACAAAAACCAATAATGCACCCCACCTCCCCCCTCCCCCCCCCCCAGAAAAAAAACAGTTGGAAGAAAATTAGAGAGTTTTTCCTAAAAATACAAGCAGGATTCCTGATCAACTTTAAGAGCATTCCTTAAAGATTGTATGTCCAGCAGGGTTTAATCTCACCTAATTTGGGCTGTTTAATAGCTGTATATTAGTGACTGTAAGTGGTCTAGGATCCCGCTGTGATCATATCATCTTGAGAGCTTATCATGTCAGATTTCCTTTCTAAATACGTTCCGTGTTGAAATATTTGAATCAGAGACCTTTATTGAAAATCCCAGGGGCTGAGATGACTAAGGTATAAAAATGTGCGAGACAGATGCTTTGAGAAAATCTTCTGTGCAGGAGCTGATTTAACTCTGTATCCTGATGTCAGGAAGAAAGCAGAACAAATAGCTCAGCCAGTTGCCTCTGCTCCTTTGCTTTCCATCATTTGCCTCTAAAAGAATAAAATATTTTAATAAGAGTATTAAATACAAGTATATTATATGCCAGTATATTATTTTTTGACTAATATCTTCTTGCATTTCTTATGCTTCTGCTATGTGGTATTCGAAGATAAGTTCTTCTACTGGGAGAGATGACTGATACTTGTTTTCTGTAAATACTCAGGCAAAACCTTTGTCCAGACATGAACATCCAAATGGAATTTTTCTCTCTATATTAGGGAGGCTAAGTTAAGATCCCCATCATTATGAACTCTTTTTCAAGTCAATGAAAAGCAATATACACCATCAGGGAAAGAATCATATCTGGGGTAGGTTTGAGAGGTACATCTCTCCCTTGCTCAGTTCCTTAAATGGTATATAAGACTAAAAAAGAAAAATTTCTTTTTGCATAAATTTAATCTCTTTCATCACTTTCCTTTATACCTGTAGGCTTGTATTTCTTTTTTTTTTTTGTGGAGATGTGCTGATAAAGTAAGGAATTTTCTATGAGAGGATGTCCAGATATGGGTGTTGTTTTGCACTTTACGGTCAGGAACAAGTGTCAGAGGGATTTAGCATTTTCAGCTTTTCAGCTTAATTTAGAGTTTCTTCCTCCTTTCTCCCAATTTCAACCTGACTAATTACTTCCTATTAGATGCTTTTCCATTACTGATTTCTGATACCTAGTGCTCCTTTCACTGAAATTGGTTTGTTTAGATATTTTTAAAAAATGACTTTTATGAAATAGCATGTATTTTATTGTGTGTATCTCTGTATAGTGTACAGTAATATACAGGAGTAGTGTCGGTATTCTCCATAAAATACCTGCACAAAACATGAGAAATATTACTATACATGTTTAGAAATGTTAAAGCAAGGAAGAAATTGGTAAAATTTCTCAAGGCCAATGTATTCCTAAAATTCCTTTTCAACAGCTGTTAATGCCCACTGCTGAAGGACATGAAACTAGATGGGCCACAGGACTAAACCATCATTGTTCCCCTTGGACTCTTTTCTCTTCACTTGTAGCATGTTTCTTCACAAAGCTCACTGTTTGCAGAGACAGACAGGCACACAATTTGTTAATTCTTGTTACCAGTGTGGAAGAAGTGCGTCTTTGACTTTTTGCATTTTGCTCTGTGTATATTCTTATCAGTATTACTTTCTTGCTCTATTTCTATGTCAATGGGTCCCAGATTTGCCTTTCTATCCCAGTATATGATTATTTACTCTTGCAGCTTCCAGGAGATAATTTATGCTAAATCAGCCTCTTTTGTGATAATTATTCAACTACTTACTATTTTTAGCAAGTAATCCTATACGGTATGAGATTCCTGGGGTCTTGGAGTATAAGGGGTGAAGATCTTGTTGTCTGCAGTGACAGCCCCACTTTCTATATGAGTCAATCAATCACATTTCTGCTAGGAACAGCAACATATGAAGTTTTAAACTTGCCTACAGTAAGTGGCATATTTTAAACTTATGAGTTCAGGTTGGCAATATAGTTGTGGCCATACATTAGGTGAACAAAGTATGATGTTCCATCTTGTTCTGTGAACGGTGTCTGTGACTACATAAACTGCAGTAGGATTTCTCAGTCATAATTTAGCTCTGAGAAGGTAAATCCTAAGAAAAGGAAGACAAAGCCATTGCAACAGAAGCAAAACCAGAAACAGCAACTTTGGACTGCAGCTGCTTTCCACAAACGGATCAGCATGCCCACATGCAGGAGTTCCAACAGAGCACATGCCAACTTGGTTTCGAAAGGCCCCTCTCAGCGATCAAGTGGTCAGGCCAATTAGGAATCAGCTCGTGGCAGTGCAGGGAAAGGAATGGAAACTCACAGGATTTAATTAGAATAGCATTTCTCTGTGAGGCAGACATCACACTCTGCAAGAGCCACAGCCCACACGAAGTCCTGGGAGTTAAGACAAATTCGTAATTGACTGACTCATGAATTGCAGAGCATATCCTGAGTGTAAAATTTTCTACAGTCCCTATACACAGGGCTAATGGTACAACTAGAAAATGTTCATGTACTACATCTGGCTTATTACCCAGAGAGGCCCAGATACTTGGCTATAAAACCAGGGCAACAGGGACTGGCCTTGGCAGAGACATGGATAGAAAGGCCTGTTTCTTTCCTTGTTTTGTTCTCATGGACGTTCAGCCTGTCCATGTAACAGAATTTTCGTTGGTGACTGTGGAAACTCAGTTTGCATGAGCTCTGAGCCATCACATCCTAAGTAAATACTTTGTATTTTCAGTGTATATTAATGAGCTTTCTTTTTTAATGTATTTTAAGATGTCACATTTTTCCCTATGACTTTTTTTTTCAACAACAGCAAGACAAAGTAGGGCATTTTTGGGGGAAGAGCAGTTGAAAAAAGTAATTAGCACCCCAGGGAAGCAAAGCAAAACAAAACAAAACTTCAAGTTAAAATTACAGAGCACTTGCCCTTCTTTAGATATGATAAAGCACAGGGAGTCAACTGGGACTTTTCCTTGCAAACCAGCATGGGGCAGCATTATCCAAGCAAATTCGGACTGCATTTATCCGCAGGAATGTCAGCACCAGTGTCTGTACGATTTAGAGATACTCAGAGCTACCTGTAAATAACTGGCTTGGATAAGTGCAAGTAAATGAAAAAGAAAATACTTCTTACAGCAACATTATTAAACTTGCTGCACTCTATTTATTTCACGAAGCTCATAACATGAGGCAGCAGTGTCCCTGTTTATGATGATGATGATGATAATCAACATTGTGTCCACTAGAAGAGGATGAGGAAATAGTATTACTAGTTCTGTTAAAATTCATATAAAAAGGGTAATGAAGAGAGGGGCAGGCAGTGAGAGAATGAGAAAGGACAAAATACATGATACTCTTGAGCAAGGTAAGCCACAGACACAGTAGATAAGCAGTCAAATTTTACCAGATTAGTTGGTTTTTGTCTTGGCAAAGTACACCTTTGTGGGCAAATAACAATATATTTAGAGGTAGCTAGGTAGTTAGGTATCAAAAGAGGTGCATGAGTGCAGCTTGAAAAAGCACTGGCATGCTCAACTCCTGTTGCTTCTAGCTGATGTGAAGATCTAGCAGAAAATGTTTAAATTCTGTCCCTGATTTCAAAAAAAATCTATTTATTTCATTATTATTAAGGACTGTGTTTTACCTGTAATTACCTTCATAGTGATTAGGCTACTATCCACAAGAATGCATTTTCTTGTAAATCAGCCGTATAAAATTTATTTTAGATTTCTATAGATATTTAATAACTTGTGTTACACATCATCCAGGAAAGTTGTCTTAAAGTTGACAGTCAGGATCATGGCGGTAATGTTTGAAAATGTTTTCACTAAGACTATATGTGTTTTTTTGACTTGACAGCTAGTCCGTGATTCATCCCTAGCACACAGATGATGAAATGAGGACTGTTCTTGGAAGAAGTGCGGAACACAGAAATATTTTGGCAGTTCCTTGAAGATGCCAAGACTCACAGCCGCAAAGTGTAATTTGGATGGAGCAAGATTTACCACTTCACAATCACTGCTGATCACCAGAGAAAAGGGGAGGAGGAAGCCTTCTCTTTTGGTGAGGAAGAGGAGTTGCTGAATACTTTCAAACCTGCTAAAAGTGTGCTGGTAGAGCAAAGACAATCCAGCTTAAAACTTAAGCAACCTCATATGATAAAGCTCTTTAACAGGATTTCTCTCACTTGCTGCGTTTGAGTTCTGTCTGCAAAAAGATATTTGGCCTATGAGGAGAATCACTGATGCCTCAGAAATCCAGGACGAGGAGAGGCCCAGGGAACAGCATTTACTGAGATAACTAAGTCTTAATATGCATAAACTTGCGCCGAAGCAAAGACTGTATGCCTAAACTGAAGCACAAGGCACTAATTGATAGATGTGCTGAGTCCCCAGAACAACAGTGGTAGCTGTGCTTTGCCTATTTCACTCGCTTCTGCTCTGTTCTCTGAAAAATCAGGGCTTTGCTATCATCTGAAGTAAGTGTCCAGAAGCAGTGGATATTTGCAGAGTATACACTATTTGCAGACTAAAATTACTTTCAGGAGGGACACACTGATTCAATGAACCAGTGCTGTTCGGGGTGTGAGGGGCACTTGGTCTGGGTTTCTCATTGACCTTAACTTTTGGCAGTCGACCTCACTGTCCTGTGTCTCCCTGTTATCTTTCGACAGTCATCTCAGAATCTACTGAGGGTTTGTACTGTGTCAAGTCCAACAGGGACTTAGTTTTGGTAGGACCTCTAGAATTTTGTTATAAAGCATCATTAATGATAATCAAGAACTGAATAATGGAACATGAGCCTGTTTTGAGGCACAAACTTGCTTTCTCTTCTTACTTCCTCTCCTTCTCTCCAGATTTTCCCTTCTTACAGGTTATTTTTCTTTCTCCTGCAATAAATAGCTCTGAAGCATGAGTGACATGCATGCTTCAACAGCACAGACTAATTTTTGGCTGTACAAGCGTAAGAGTAATATCCCTGGAGTAGAGATTTATGAGGTATTGATATAGTAACCGCTGTGATTTTTCCGTGACTTACTTAAATTTTCTTTGAATATGAATCTTTCTAGCCTTTTGTGGCCCAGTGAAGATTGACTGTTTGTTGAACCATGCTCTTAAAAATAGAATTAGATATTTTCAGGGGTTTTTAGTTTGGGGTAAAAAGGACTTCCCCATTACATATAGATGAAATATTTACAACATGTTTTTCAAATCCACTTCAGACCAGTGTATGTCTTTGAATTTTTCTGGTGGCTGTCTTTGGGACTACAAAATGCTGCAGATGAAGAACAGCCTGGTGTGACAGTAGTAACACCTAGTAGTGCCAAGAGATCTTTCTCCAGCATTTAAATAGCTAATCATCTCAGACCGGAAATCTTCAAGATGAAAACTGAAGTGTAAAAACAAATATTAAATTAGGTATAACTACTGTGTTCTGAGGAAAATCACTTAGGTATGAGGGAATTTTCAGTATTATATTAAAAAGGCTTAAAATCAGGAGGTAACTTAAGGTTTCTTTCACACAGAAGGAATAAAACTAGATGGTGTTGAGGATTCACTTCTTACATTTTTGTTCTTTTTATTTCCTTTTATGACTGTATTCCACTGTTGATGACTTCAGTTAATGCACCATGTGTTTTCTTGTTTGCTGCTTACAGCTCCAGTGAAAATGAAGTTTCTTTTCCAGAACTGCGTACTAAATGGGGACTGTCAGATGTGTCATCACATTTAATTTATCACCCAAGAAGAAGGTAGCGTTTACCCAGTTGGTATGACAGTAGATTTAGGACACTGCTAATAAATATGTGGACTGCTGACAAATTGACAAGTTGGCAAAACAATGATCACTAAAAAAAGAAAAAGAAAGAGAGACTAAGCCAGCTTTTCTTCATATAAACTGTGGTTAATATTGCTGTGTCTGCTTTGCATTATTAAAAATTAAAGAGAAATGAAAAGCCAGGAAAAAGACAATTATTAAAATGGATACCAAAACATTTTTAGCATCCATCTCCTGTATGAAGAATAAATAACAGGATGGTTCTATGATCCAGCCTATAATTTTGAAAGACATTTACAAGTTGAAATGAAAACCAAATTTTTTTTAATAATAGCCAGATTTCTGTGATATAATATCCCTGAGATGGAGTTATGTGACTCTGGGAGCAAGTACACTGTGGGGAAACACAATTCAATTTAAATATTTTGAGAAGAAACTAAGAAATGAGATTTGAGAATAGGAAAAAAAGACTTCAGAGTTAACAGTACATTTTCTGTAATGCGATACAGAACATAGAAAAGCAGACACTTTCTGCCTTGTTCTATCTCAAAATTGAATGTTAATATTATCATTTATTTTCAAGTAATAAAGCTATGAAAAAGCACTTATAATCCTTGAGATGGTTATATTCTGAACATATCCAATACTTTACTTTTTAAAATGAAATGAGTCCATTTTGTGAAGCTGTTTCTTCTCTCTGGGAGTAATGTTGTGGTGCAAGAGAAAACAGAAACGATTAAATGTACATATTAAAATTCTTTAAAAATGCTTATAACAGAATTGTTCACAAAAGTTGAAAGGAGATAAGCTATTAAAACTTTCAAAAGAAAGCTTCCTAATTTAGAAGGAAGAACATACCAGATAACATGGGTCAGGGCAAGGAGATACAGCAAAACCCATTCTGCCCTGACACCCCTGAGGAACCAGCCACTGGCAAATTTGCTCTTGTGGTTTGAACTCAACAGATCTTCCTGAACGCAGCAAAGTACAGATTGTGCAAGAAGAGAAAGAAAAGAAAAAAAGAAGAAAAAAAAAAGAAAAACTCCACACTGCACAGCGTCAGGGAGGAAAATTTGTAGCTCAGTCTCCCAGATTGGATTGTTCATGCCATGTCTGTGGTACGTATTTTCAGCTTAGCCTGAATTACTTTTGCAGAATGGCCCTGGACAATCCATTTGTTTAAAAGTACTAAGTCTTAAGTGTTCTTTAGAAGAATGAACAGACAGTGCATTTTGGAGGAATGTTTTTTAAAAATGCATTTGGCTGGGCCTGATGCTGCAGTTTTGACAGTAAGTTTTGTTTTAGGGTTACTCCGAAATTCTGCTCCAAACCCCCTTGCTAAGGGGCTGGTGACCTGCTTCAGGAGAAATTAAGACTCAGGGCAGAATTACGACTTGGGAGTCCCTTTGGTTTTGCTGATTTCTTCCTAACACCAATTAAAATATGGAAACATATACAGTATTATTTATATATTTAAAAATTTTCAATAAGCACTTAGTGTTAATCTTGTTACCACTTCCAAATTTTAGAATATTTTCTTTTAAAGAATATTGAACATAATCATTGCATTAAAAAAAATCTCCCAGGGAAGTCAGCATGAAAAGCTCCATTTAAATTCTTGTATTCATTTCCTTACAATTCTTCTGCAAATTTATGTCTTGGCTGCTATAGTGATAAGTAGTCTGTTTTTCTGTTTACAGTTGTATGATAGATATATAATGTAAAGTAAAGGAAAAGCAAATAGTAGACCTGAGGCTAGTGTGCACCCAACATCTAAACGTCAACTGTCACTGAACACAAAGTGGAAGCTGACTGCCTAAAAACAAGTTTAATTCAAGATCTCCACTCTCACAGACTATATGTATGTATGCATATATTCGTACATAGAGGAATATATTATCAGGAGTTTTACAAGAAATGGCAAGCGCAATGATATATAATTATATAATAATATAATAAAAAATGTCTTACATTATTCCAAATATGCTTGAAAATACGAGAAAATATATTACAAGCTCCAAGAATGCTATTCAGTTCTTAACAGAAACATGTTTCATTAAAGTTAATACAATCTTCTCATATTGGTTGTATGCAATATGATTGCTTGTAAGCAATATGATTTATTCATATTGCTTGTAAGCTTGTATATTTTCTTCAAAGCTGGCTGAAGATTTCAGTTTAATTTGGCAGAGGAGACAAGTGAAAAATATGTGAAAATGAAAAAAATTAAAGTAGAAAAATTCAAAGAGCAAAACTTCCATGCTACACATTTTGAAAAAGTAAGAAGACTTGAGTGGTCCTAAGATCTTGTCTGATGCTCATAGTATTTGTGAGTTTGTATGCTGTTTTTGCTAATATGGTAATAAGGGAAAAATTTAGAATATCTTCAAATTTTATGAAGATCTGTACAGATAGACTTCATTATATTTCTAGCAGTTTTGTCTTTATCATTAGTTCCCAAATCTACAACAAAAACAACATAATAACTAGGAATATATTTTGACTGCCTCTAAGTTTCCCTGTGTGCATTTGGGGAAATGGTGGATGACACCTATGGTAGCCAGATGTTTGTTTTCTTTCTAATGTAGAATGTGACTCTTTATCTTCTATCTGCATGAGGTTCATAGACTAAAAACTGAATCTCTTTAAAGACATAGAGCCCATGGAAACCAGACTAGAAAACAGCAACATATAATTTTAATGACCACTAAGACAAGTCATCTATAGACGGTAAAGCTAGCAAAAGCTGACGAAACAAAGACCTAAATTATAGTGTGACGCTGCTCACAAACTTATTTTTCCCCACATTTTCTTTATTCTCTACACTTGGGTGATTTTAAATGTTATCTGATAATACTTTGATTTTTAACATCAGCAACATGCATATTCTTTCTCTCTTTCTCTCTTTTTCTCTTTCTCTCTCTCTCTCTCTCTCTTTCTCTCTCTCTCTCTTTTTCTCTTTCTCTCTCTCTTTCTCTTTCTCTCTCTCTTTCTCTCTTTCTCTCTCTCTCTCTTTCTCTTTCTCTCTCTCTTTCTCTCTTGTATAAGGGCAAACTGTCAGCTTAGATTGTGACCATAAACAAGTTAATTCTGAAAATAATTTTTCTGTTGTTTTTTTTTTTTTTTTCCTTTTGCTTTTTGGAGAAGGCAAGAGTTGAAAGACGAAACCTAGGTAATTTTCTTTTTATGAAGAGTCTTACAGAAGTGAGATATATTATAATATAAATCCAAAGATCCCCTTGGAAATCGGCTTGCTTGCAGATTTAGGAGATGGGAAGAAAGAGGAAAGGCATATTCACTATGTTCTGGAAAGAGAGAAATGTGAGACATGACCTGCTGGGCCACACTAATGGCCCATGTGCCCCACATTGTGCACCCAGTGAGAAGCTGCTGTGGGTGCAGATGGGTCTGGCTGCTCTCTGCATTCATTCCCTCATTCTGTTCCAGTATCCTGAGCTACTGGAAAATCTGCTTTGGGGCCTGATGCTCATTAAACTGCCTAGGCTGTTTTGAGCCTGCTGATACCACCTGCCTCAACAAATTCCTGTGGCAGCAGGTTGCAGAGATTCACTGCAGAGATTCCCGCAGGTGAAGGAATATGTCCTTCTGGCCATTTTAAACTGATCTCCTGCTAGTTTAGGGAAACATCCTATTGCTGGTGCATTCATAAAAACATCTAGATAGATGTTCAACAAGCATGAACTGATCCAGCTTCACTATGGTCTGGATTAACACCTAATAAATATGTACTCAGAGCATTCAATTCTCTGTTGAAAACAGTGTAACCCAGACGAACATTTCTACTATAAAACATGAATGTGAAAGCTGGTTTTCTGAAGCTGTTTTTATTTTTATGGCTTACTAGTTATATAAATGAAATATTTGACTGACGTCATCAGATTTCATGAGAACAGAGTATGAAGTGTTGGAGCAGAATTCAAGAAGCATAAAATAATTAATTTAAAATAACAAATTAAATTTCCGTTATGTATTGTGAGAAGACCTATGTCAAGTATTTCCAGTGAGACGAGGATATAGATGAAATTCAGATGTAAGCATATTTTGTTATGAACATGAGAGCTAGCCAATATTTGTTGAATAATAAGCCAATAAACCAGTCTGTGATTCAGATGAGAAAACAGGTGGAAATTCACTTTAAAACTTGTGTCCTGATGATTCACTACCTAGAATTATAATCTTGAGAGATAAGATTATGTAAACCAGGTGTAAGGAAAAATTTGCTTTAGAAGCTAGCCCAAACCGAGATTTTGCATCCAAGATCCTTCCTGTTGGAGAGTAATTGAGCTGTGCACATGTAGAAATCTCAGTATAAAATATTACCTTATTTTCTTTTGATTTGGGGCAGAGACAAAATTGGAAGGGATCCCTTTTCAGATTTAAATGTAATTAATTTTGTGCATACTTTGATGAGACTGGAGCCAAAAAATGTATATCTGTTGTGGGAACAGCTAATTTTATGAGAATTCTGCAAATTTGAGTTCAAAACTCTGAAAGAATACATAAGATTTTGGCATTTTTAAACATTCAAACTAAATATCTGCTTTTTGAAATGACGTCTGTTCACCATAATAGTAAATGGACCCAAACAGTTCCAAAAAATGATGGTAGTGTTCTTGGCAATAAAATTAAATGGCCCAAATGCAGTTTGTAAGGTTCTGAAGGAAAGTCAGAGAAGTGAAAGCTGTGAGGCCGTAAAACCTTTACAGTCGGTAATCTACTCAAGCTGGAGTAACTACCAAGGAGACTACAGATGCTCATCTTTTGCGACAATATTACTCCACGGTGTAAGTCTTGTATGTCTCTTCCTTTCAACTCTGAGACCATTATTACTCTAACAACAGACAAATAGCTTTTCTAATTGTCATTTGCATATCTCATATCCTTTTAAGAAAATGTAAAAATATAAATGTAAAAACATTTTATTAATGTAATATTTTGTATTCTGACAGATAAACTAGCTGGTGTATTTGTTTAGTTTAGTTATTTGGACATAAGTGACAAGGGAGGAGGGACAGGTAGATATTAAGTATGTTTAGATGATGCATATCTCTCCATAGGAAGGAAGGAAAAGAGAATAACAAATCCAGATGAATTGTTTCCCTTCAATTCTATTTATACAAAGGGAGAACACTTAGATTTTTCAAATTTTACCTTTATTAAAAAGAGAAAATCAATTCACAGACATTATAATAGATTTGTGCTTCATTTAAAACCAAGCTAAAACTCTACTTAAGTGTTCTTAAATAATATTAGAAGATATGGTCTCCAATACTCTAAAACCTTGTTCTATGTGATAGTTGTCTAAAATAGGCATCAGCAGAAACAGATGTTGCTGGCTTTTTTCTCTCTGCATGTAAGAAGTAGGATTTCTCCAGAATAAAAGGTATAGAAACCAAGAGAAAACATATTTCCTTTGTGCACACGTTTTCTACTTTTGGCAGACGAATGTGGAACAATGCCAGTCAAGCATTGTTTGAAATAGCCGATATGGGATCAAATACCCATGGTGTGAAAACACATGAAGATGACATCAAACGCAAATCTGATTTATTTACCCTTGAAATTCCACACAGAACTGAGTGACCATAATCAACTCCATTGTTTTGCTATATAAAAAAGCTGTGTTTTAACAATACCCATTTGGAAATACGTAAGTACTCAATAGAAAAAAAATGTACAGTAAATCAAAATTAATAAAAAAAAAAGAGAATAAAGATATATAGGCTTCTGGAAAAATAATACTCTTCAAAAATGCTTTATTTTGAGATGATGATCAATCAAGATAAGAAAAAAAGGCTCAGTGAAATACATATTGCAAAAATGGAGAAAAAGAATGTGGTAATACGTTGGTACTTCTTTAAGATTAAGTAGGTCCTAGTATTTGGATAGTATTCTGCATGGTTTTATTTAAATTTAGTAGACAGCTGCAAGCTGGGAGAAGCCCAAGACTGCTGAAAACAGGCAATACATTATGCTGTAACCAAAAGGTTAAAAACATGAGTAGAAGAGAGTAGAGAAAACACGGATCGTCAGAGATGGGGAGAAACTTGTAATGCAGGAATGCCAGAAAGAAACAGCAGCATGAGAGGGTAGGCCTAAGGATTACCCGTTAGTGGGTCGTGGCAGCAAACAATACCAGCAATATTCTGGCCTAAAGCACAAAAAAATATGTCATAGCTCAAAGAGATGGAACTGCATCTTTGTATCACTCTGAGGTTGCATCTGGAATGTGCCATTTAACCCTCAACACTTCAATGCCTGAAATATGTTAGTACACTAGATGTCATTCAGAGAAGCACCGCAAAAATAATTTTGGATTCATGAGAAAACAATTAAATGGCTAGATGAAACATAACTTTCTTAAAGCACAGACAATTGGGACAGACATACTAAAAAGCTTTTAAGGAGGTTTTCTTCAGTTAAACACAGCTAAAAAGAACAATAGGAAAGAAAATTTTAGATTCTTTGGTTGGTCAAAAATTGTTTCAAGAATAAGATATAATTGGTGTATGGAAACCATATGGGGAACCTAGAACGCTTAACATATTAAAATCATTACTAAAAGCAGAAAAGAATTCCATAATTATAGAAGGATTAAATAGACATAACAATTCTTTCTCTAATTCTGATTTTTATGACACTTGTCTCTGGAGAGAATATTTGAGTATTATTCAGGAAAATATGATGTCTCAGAATTGTTTGTTTTGTTTTAACTTAAAGCAACTTCATAAAACTATTATTAGATATTCAGAAAGAGAGATCACCCGTTTTTTCTATTTTTTAAACACTATCTAGACAACACTACTTTAAGAGGATAAAGAATGGACTAAGGGAACAAAGCCAGTCTTCCTGAGAAGTGAGTGTGGTTGATACTCCCAATAATGTCTTAGCTGCAGCAAGGATAAAAGGTTCACCAAAAAGGAAACTTAAAAACATAAGCAAAAGAGGGAAACTTTTTTTGAAGATGACAAAAGCACTGTACATCCCACTCTTCACGACAGGGCTATAGTTCCTTTTATTCTGGGAACTCTAGACATCCTAGTGGGTCAGAATCAGCCAGAATTAGGCAGGTGATGTCTCACCCAGCTCTGTGGTTTACGATACCCCTCCTTTGTGCTGCTCTCACAGAGAAAGTTCTCCAATTGGTGGTGTCTGTCCTGGCGGTTTGCAAAACGAGAACTCCAAGATTGAGAGTGCAAACCTTGAGACATTCTTGCCTTCTTGTGATCTTTAGTGCTTGTTTTCTGATTTGTTCCTTGCTTTCCTCACACTTTGTGGGTATCTTCTGGCTTTCAACATAGTTGCTATGTTTAAAATAGTGCTTGCAGATTATTTTCAACATGCATGATATCATGCCTTGGATAAAGTATTTTGGTGTTAGATAAGTTCTTTTCACATATAAGATAAACCCAACTAGAGAAGAATATAGATTATAATAATAAAATATTTTGTAAATTTTCTGAAGAAGGCAAGGGCAAAGACAGCTACAGTTAGGACTGCAGTTATTCAACGTATGTATTTAGAAACCAGGCTATCTAATTAGTTGCCTTCTTTAGGCACCTATGTCAGAAAATGTGGCCTTGCCTCTGAGGTTGGTCTCCCATGATTGTTAGGTTTCTTATTTACCAATGAGAAGCACTGGTATTAAGGGTACCTTGTTTTCCCTTCCACAGCACCATAACTCAGATGGTGGAGGTAATGACACAGTGTTTGCAATGAAAGAAGCTGATTTAGAGGCGTTTGATGGAATTGGCTTTCCTGATGCTGACCAGCCGTGGAGCAGATGTGAAGGCAGGTTTCATAAGGAAGCCAAACCTCCCCACCATGGCTGGGCTTGCTCAGACTGCATTCCTGGTAGGACCACATGGCGAGGTGAAAGAGGAGCCTGTAGTCTGCATGTAGCAGCTCTTTAGGTAAACTAAAAAGCCACTTCCTTAAGTGAGTCACCGGGAATTGCAGTAAAATCACCTCTCTAGGTATCTGCTCTTGGAACACTCCCGGTGTGCCAATATTCAATTAGAGTGTCTTAGGAATTGGGGATATTTCACGGATAAAAAACATTCCCTATTTTGGATATTCATTTTCTTTGACACCCTCACTTTTTATATTCTTTTTCTTCAAATTTATACATGCTAATAGATCTGACTCTGTACAAACTTCAAATCCCTATATTTTCAGGGTTGCTTTGAACTAGCTTATTAAAAATGAATGCATGAGAAGAACCATGTTTTCCCTAAAGCCAAAAAAATACTTAGTCCTCCAGATATAATAGTTAAAGGTAGGGTTCATCTTGACCTACTTAAAGTCAACTCTGAAAATGGTTATTTTGCTCTCTAGGTTTTCTAGTCAAAGGAGAAAAAAAAGCAGACAATGGCTACTTAAGACGTCCATTTTAAGATGTGCCAAATCATAATCTAAACTTGTCTGTCATTCTTCACAGATTATACAGAGTATGGTACTTAGGATACATTCCTTCCTTCCCTGTAGTCAGAAATCTTAAAGGCAGTCAGAAATTTCTAAGAAAAGGCATGCCCATTAAGAAGATAAAATATCTGAACACCATCTAATCATAAATAATCTTTACAAATTGTAATTTCAATGAATGTGTCATGTCAAATATTTTTTGGAAAGTTTAAAATGTCAATTTCAAGACAATCTGTACTAAAGGAAGTCTAAAAATCAAGCTGTTTACAGAATTCCTAAATAGGAAAGATAAAGCTCTGAAAAGAGCTAAATGAAATGATATTTTTACTTATTTTTGATTCTCAAAATATTCATTTTTTCCTGGATTTTAGGAAAAAAAAGAAAAATCTTTGAATTATCCACGAAATCATAAATGTACTTTCTATTTGGCTCTAAAAATAACAAAGTATAAAGCACGTACATAAAAACTTCTTTATGAACAAACAGCAGAAAAATTTATGCTGTAGCATTTAATTAATTGAATATTAATTTAATTGAATGCCGTTAATTTAATAAATTAAATATTAAATTAATAGTTATTAAGTTTTGAATCTGTTTTCAAATGAGGACAGTGAACTACACCAAAATGCAGTGCAGCTCTGTCATATAAACAAATATACAGTAGGAATTCACCAGAATGAACCTCTCAAAAATTGCATTTAAGATTAAAAATCAAATGATTGGAAGTCAGGAAAATAAAAACTGTATTAAACCAACCATTCTTTTTTCCTTACCTGTATCTCCTCCTTAATGAGACTAGTTACTACTAGTTACTACTTCAGAAGTCTGTATTCCTCTTACATGTGTCACATCAATGGTTCACAAATGAATGTGCTCTGGTGAGAGAATATGCAGTTTTTCTTTTTGCATGCATCAGACCCTCTTGAGGCAAAGGTCTGCCCTCTCTTGAGGCAAATCACAGTGATTCTGCTGGGTGGGCTAAAGGAAGGATGATCTCTCTCACTAGCTAGTGCTCAGACCACAGCATCTTTCTTTAGGAGCAAGAGTTCTACAGGGGACCTCATTTGCTCCACGTACAACAGTGAACCTCTCAGATATGCTGCTATTGGCTCATTTCCCAGTCCCCAGTGGTACATGGCACTCACCATCTGTCTTCTTATCTGATTAGTGTGGAAGTCCAATTGCTTTCTGGTTTCCTGTCAGTGTGATGAAGCTTCACTTGGCCCTCGCTGTGCCCTCGAGCTACGGTTTGCGGAGGTGATAAAGGATAATGAACAGCAGTGAGAAATGAGATAAGTGACACCGTCTCAGATCATAAATTACATTCTGGAAGTTGTAGTTTCAGTTCTCAACTATTTGTGTAGTTGAGGAGCTTCCAAGTGACTGCCAAAGTAGTGATTCCCCCTCTGATTGCACAATGCAGCAAGTCTACTTGTTCTTTCCATGTCCCTTGAAGATACAAAGTCATAAGCATCACAATAACCAAATAGCCAAGGCAGTAATGGCTGGGTTTTGTGCTGCATTTTGTGATGCCCAGCACTGTGTAAGAGCTTAGGTTACTGTTGGAGATTGGACCGAATGTGCCAGGGCCAGACAGAGAGGCACCCTCATTCTGAACCACCACAGCCAGGCTACCTGATCATTGGCACAAGTTTCCCTAAGCAGGTTTGGATGCGATGAAAAAAAAAATTGTGCCAGTTGATTTGGAAAACACCAACTTTGTGGTTTCCTAGCTTCCTGTGATACCTGGTGCTGTTACTGCAAGTCCTCTAGCCATAACAATGCTCGTATGAGGAAAACTCACAAGAAAGAAAACCTGTGGTCTACTGACTGCAGCTTTCACCATTAGGCATGACTGGTCCTGCAGTGCACACGTCTGTCTGAAGAAAATCTGTTTCTGATTGATTGCAGTTAGTCTGTGTGTTTGAGGAAGTTTCTTCTTTAGCAGATGGTAATAATTTTTTATCAAACATTGCAAAAAGTTAGACATTTACTTAGAGACACATGTTCACTGCATGGTGACCATGTGCATTTCTCTTGTATACACTGCCAAAATCTTCCACTGGCCCGGTTTGCATTTGCATAACTAAACTTTGGGTCCAGAATGCAACACAGTATGGTGCTTGCACAGACATCTTCGGTATATCCTACTAACCTGCCCAGAATTTAAAGCCTGACAGCTCCAATATTGGCAACAAATGCTGTAAAACCTTTCCTTGGCTCTGCTTACTACCTAGTGCTCTGTCAGCCAAAACAGTTGGTTCTGCAAGTGTGTGGGGGTTGTCATAGGTTCAAGAAAATGCAGAAAGCACTATAACTGTAATTTCAAACCTTATACGGTCACTGTAGGATTTTTGCATCCTTCACAGATTCGGACGGTGAGTACAGCATTGTCAGATATGCACAAGAAACTACTGTTATAACTGAATGCATTCTGCACCGTGAGTTAAGCCTTAAAAGCCAAGCTATAGTCAAACAAAAATGAGAAGAGTAGAGGAGGCTCTAAGTAGTTACACTAGACTAAAAAAATAAACTCTTATGCGGAAAATTGGTATATCTTTTGTCAGAGAAAAAAAAAAGTTAAATTAAAGAGCCTATTTTAAATTCTACAACCACAGTAAGAGCAAAAAAAAACCCCAAAAAACAAAAAACAAAACAAAAAAATCCTATTACTTTTAAAAGCTCTTCTCTGTCTACTTCACTTCCATATTATTTTTTGTATAATAAAAATTTAAGAATTGAAGAGAGCTGTCAGATAAAGAAAACAGCAAGAAACATCACTTCAGCAGATGGGTTTGCATTTTCAGTTTAAACTTTCCTTCCCTTATACCTAAAAATGAATGGAATGTTTCTTTTGCAGAAAGATCTATACAGTATTTGGGTCATGCTGAGTGATAACAATTGTGCTCTGTACTCTTTGTACTGCTTTTGCAGAAAAAATGTTAATGCCCTCTTTCAACAACACAATGATGGATGAGATTGAATTATAAAATACAGAAATTAAAAGTTGGAGAGGAAAAGCATTATATAAAAATGATAGCCACGTTATACTTTATGTTAATGGTTTAGTTATTTATGCAGACTTTGTCAGCTGCTTATTAAAGAGGCGGACAGGAGTGTCATTTCTTTCCCCTGTAGGGTACACGTGCTGTCGGATCTCAGAATATGGACGAAGAAAAACATTCCAGGGAGGATACATTTACAGGGATCAAAGAAATATGTGCCGGGAAGATCCCCAGAAGAGCAGCATCAGCAGGTCTAGAGGCAGGGCTTCGCTGACCCTGATGAGGTTATCTGAGTCCTTTCTGTGTCTTTCTGCTTCAGGCATTTCCTCGTTCTGCTGAATGAGTATATGCTTCCGTCTCTTTCTATCTCTTTCCTTAAGCTCAAATTATGTGTGGGAATGTAGGAAACGCAACAGGAGGATAGATCCACTAAGCCATGCAGCTGCAGAGTTCGGTATACACATGTTCTTGCAGGGTTTTAATGCAAGATTTATGCCTTTCTATTCTCATATAGGTCTTTTATGTTAAGTAGGTTGATTATGAACCAAGCTACTAGTGCATGGAAAGGCGTAGTCAACTCTTACAATGATAGATTTGCCATTGAAAGAGAAAGCAACAAACAACACAGTGCATGAACACAGTACTTGAGTTGTTCGCACTCCCCCTCAAATTTGAGAGCATATTTGAAGGGGGAGAGAGAGGCTCCTTCGCCTTTGGAAGAAGGTATCCTGCTTCACTAAGTGAGTCTGGTGCATCTCCCTGGGGCTGGGATTTCCTCACATGGAGTCCCAGAATGCAGAACTCACATATCCAGATGGAAATTTGGGATAGAGAGCAAAGGTACCTAGCCAATCTCAGCTGCCTTGAAGGGGGAATTGGTTGCTCCAACAATGTGGGTTTAAGACCGAATGCTGAATGAATAGGAAAAAAAAAAAATAATTTGGACATGTTTTACTTTACTTTTTAATAAAAACAACATTCTCCTTTATTTGAAAGGATTTTCTTTATTTGAAGGAATAAGTAAATAAAACTCAGGCAAAATATGAAAATCTGTTGGGGGAAACAAACTTTAACAATTCCACATGGTTTTGAAGACATTGTTAAAAGATGATGAATCTGCCCAAGCACAGTATAACATTTTTGAGCCTATTCCTCATTGCTCAACACTTAAGATAATTCAATGTATTCTGGCATTCTAATGACAAACATATGATTACATAAGAAAAGGATGGAAATCCCACTGGCACCTACTTAAAATATTCCCTTAAAACAAACAAACACACAAGCAAACATAGAAGAAGTAAAACTTCTGTTTTGTTTTGTTTTAAACTGATAACTCATATTTTGTTGAGTGAGATGGCAGCTTGGGAAACTATGCAATATGCATACTTATACCAACATTTAGTTTTGAATTTAAATTATATGAATGATAAATATTGGGTATATTTGAAAATTAGGCAAATTTTGGAGAATATGTTAGAAAATCATGTTTGAACATTTTAGCTGTTATTTCATTAGAAGGTAAGTTATAAGGAATGAAAATACTGCATTACAAACACATGGCTTGATACAGCAAGCAAAAACTCTTTAAGTCTTCATTCTTTCAAATATTTATCTTAGACTTATCTGATTCTCTTGTGGATTTCAGTATTTATCATCTTAATATCCAATCTTTTTGTGATAACCTAGTAATCTTGTTTGCAATAGCTTCCACCAAAATGAGGCATATATATTTATATGCATACAAGTCTATATTTTTAATTAGAACATATTTTTTTTCTTACCTAAGTCTATCATCTATCTTAACCAAATGTAGCTCCTCTACGGAAAGGAAGGAAGGAAGGAAGGAAGGAAGGAAGGAAGGAAGGAAGGAAGGAAGGAAGGAAGGAAGGAAGGAAGG
>JAWLRI010000824.1:2848297-2891025 GCA_034781795.1 Crypturellus tataupa
AGGAAGGAAGGAAGGAAGGAAGGAAGGAAGGAAGGAAGGAAGGAAGGAAGGAAGGAAGGAAGGAAGGAAGGAAACTTATTTCACATGTTTGCAGAAACCTTAGCAGATTGGTAGACATATTTTGGCTGAAGTCTATTATATACAAATAATAAAAAATAATGACCAATAAAGCCTATTGTATACTCCTATGCCTAATTGTAGAGGCACATCTTGCAATGTCCTTGTGTCTCACGTGTCAGCTAACTAGAACAATTTGGACGTAACCTGATTTGTGGTTAACTGATATGTTGAACTCATGACCTTTCAGTGAGGATGCTCTGTTAGAAAAAGATTAAAAGAAGATTTTTCAAACAGTGTCTACCTTTGCATCCAAAGACAGACTGTCCACAAAGTTAGCTGAAATATTTTTTTCGGACATTTCTAGTCTTACTCCTCATAGCAAAAAAAAAATAATTGGGGACATATTTTCTAAATGTTATGTTTTAAAAGTTTCCAGAGCAAATTTCCAGGGAGCAGAGAATTTACAGAGCATCAGAGCATTTCAGCTCTGTAAATAGTAGTAAATAGTATAGCAAGTTGTAACAGGTTAAATATTTTTATAAAATTTGCCTTCAACATAAAGAAGTGAAAATGGCATGACTGGTCAGGTTTTCAAGGTACGCTAGAATCTCAGCTGATATCTATTGGAACACATAGGTCTGTTTTATTTTTATATCCCTAGAGTGAATTTCTCTCAAGTTCCCTTTTTTGTATTTGTTTATACCTGGACAGGCACTGAAACCAGCGGTGAGTCAGATCGGGATTTCTAGTGAGATAGATAGTGCTAGCTGTGATTTCTGATGTGGCACCTCTGGACTTCCTGAGTTGGTGGATCAGCCAGTGGAAGGATAACTGCCAGCTTCTTTGCACATTTTATTCTCTAACCCTCAGGCATGAATTTGGAAGGAGTCACAAAACAAAACAAAACAAAAGCAATCCAACGGTTCTTATGCTGGCAATTTGTGCTGCAGGATACTCAAAGTAGCTTTGACTAGTCAACATGTCTATCAGATCTGCAAGCAGCAAAAGTCAGAGTAAAATCTCAGTCATGCTGTTTTCTTTGATATTGTAAAAATTGAATTTGTGCTCATTCACAGTCCTGTGTTTGTGCACCCCACTCAAACACTGAGCTTACCCTTGGATTTCTTAATCCAATCTGCATTTCTTAATGTAAAGCAAAATACAGGAAAAGGTAGCAAGCAAATGACAAGCAGAAAGAGAGAATACATAGAATACATAGCAGAAAGCTTCAAATCCTTCTGCACACGTAGGACATTGTTAAAATCTCCCCTGTAGTTATTGGAAAGAGTCCTGCTGACTTTTGGATGCTCTTCTGCATGACCCCTTTTGAAAAGAATCAGGATCTGCTGCTTTTGTAGTAATAGGGGTCTAAAATTAGGTGGTGGAGCCTCCAGATCCCTTAAAACAAGAGCTTGCATCCTCTGGCCAGTGTGTGTGGTTTATTCCCAGGGCATCTGGGAGCTCCAGGCTGTTGCTTAGCCGATGGGCTAATGTTTATGGGACGCTTCTGTCCTTCCCACTCTCGTTTGTGTGCACTATATGTCAGAGGGGATGTTGATGCCTGAGTTGTGGCTTTTTTTTTTCTTTCCTATTTATGTAGAGGGAAAAGTCAAATGCTTCTAAACAGTAAGAAACACAGTAAGAGCGCAGTGTTCGGTCACGGGCTGAAGTGCGACCCCGGCTCTGGAGCGCTGCTGGCTTTGGGAGGCAGCATCTCCACACCAGCGCCAGGCAGTGGCAGCCTTCGAAAGCCTGTGCCCCTGGGCTGAAAAATAAACATATGTTCAAGTGATTTAAAAGGAGGACTATAATGCATCATTTACATGCAAATAGCTTGAAGAACTGATATCAATAATAGCCAGGACATGGAAATTAATCCAGATTTTTTTGTGATGCAAAAATATACTCAGCAATTTGGCTTCCACTGGCTTCATAAAGCCTCTAAACCCTAAAAGACCTGGTATCAGTTGCTTTCCTTCAACTGAACCTAAGCTACCTAGTTGTGCACTAGGAATTCCTAAGAAAAGGCTAAGAGAAATCTTCTAGACTGTTTATTAGAAAAACTGTCTTTTTTTTTTTCATTTTTCTTGCAGTCACCCGTTACAATTTTATACTTGCTACCACAGCTCAACGGTGGATTTAAAGATTATTCTTTATTAAAAAGCATGTGTTGCTTCTTCCATTAGAGCCCTTAACCATTCCATATTGCTCTTCCATAACATTTTGCTTCAGAGAAAATGCCTTGTCTGCAGTTATTGCAATGGTAAGGCAGGAGGCAGTAACTGTATAAGCAAAGAAAAAACATCTTGAAAGTAAAAAAGTGAGAGTCTGCTGGAGAATTCTAATATGACCAGGAAAAGCAGTGCTGGAATAAATCCAGAGAAGGAGAAGCAGGGCTGGGTGCCAGGTACTGTAAGTGCAAAGGCTGGGGATAGATGTGCAGCCAGGGAAGTGTCAGTGCCATTGGTGTGGAAAGCAGCCACTTAAAGCTGTGATGTGGCAGGGGATCAGAGGCTACCGCTGCTGCAGCTCCGCGTGGGGAGAGGCGACAGCCCCGAACCCGTGGGCTCTCTCGCACAGCCTTGGAGCTTTGCCTGGGTTGTCAATCAACCCTTTAAAATACACTGACTTTGTTTGGATGACTTTGCTTTCTCCCAAAGCTGTAGATATGTCTGAGATAGAATGCTGCCTCTTTTCCTTCTGTTTCTGCTCTGAAACACAAAATAGAAATAAAATCTTTATTTTTTCACAAAAATAAAAATATTTATTTTCTTTTGATTTCATAGTTGAAGAAGAGGCACTGTTTTTGTTGCTTTTACAGTGTGCCTTGTTTCATGTGGATCGGTGGATGTGAGATGATCAAAAAGTTAATTTGCATGGGCTTCCAAACGGCAGAGCTCTGGGCAGATCCCCTCCTGGTAATCATTTCCGCTGACCTGCGGATTTGCAGGCTTGAGCTTTTTTTGAAAGCCAAAGGGAGAAGATGACCTTGTTGTCTTGGCTGGCTGACTGAAACCATGAATTCTGTTTTCACAGTCAAGCACCTTCTCCAATGTTATTATTGTCATTTGGGATTAAATATTTTCTTCCTTTATTAAATGTCACTGAGAATGGTAAGGCATGGCACTATACCGAACATTTTATTGCTTTGTTTATGTAATTGTTCGAGACTGATTCAGATTATTAACGTTTTAAGGGCCTGCACACACAAGATCATTAGTGCATATTTTCCACTGAGGTCTATGAGAGCTTTTAGAATCTGCCAACTTTCAGGCTCTATCTCCAGAACACGGGTGAATAGACAATTTCAAAGGTACCTCATCAGCGTATGACATGATAAAAGTATGCCAAACATACACTTGATCAATATTTTACAGAAAAATAAAATGGTGTATGTGACAGTTCAAAAACTTGTTGTATAAACATAAAAAGGCTAATTTACCACTCTTAAAACTTACCATTCCACCACTACACTTCCATTGGACAAAGGTTGGAATGAGATACAATTCAAACAACAATTTCATAGTCAGGGAATGAATCATAAAATATATAATCACATACATGTATATATTTGTATAAAAATATAATTTGTATATATGCATGTACTCACATATACACATATATACTTACATATACATATATATACTTAGTCTTTTTTAGATAATAGTGGTATTTCTGGTGACATTGCCTCTGGAAAAATTCCAAATCTATGTTGTTTGTGGTTCTCCTACTTTAGAGTTTGTTCTTAGTATCAAACAGAAGCAGCAGAATTTCACATATAGGTGAGATGATAAGATTAACCTTAGGGCAGATCACAAACCAAAGCTAGAGAGAAAAAGTTTTTCCTTTAATGTAGAACCATAGATGTGGTCTACATGCAATGCCAGCTGAAAAGTATACTACCATTCATTTCCTTTATATATACTTTGTCTTAAAAGATCAAAATAGTCTGTGAAACAATGATTGAACATTGTGTGCTGTTTTTTTTTCTAATCTTGATTCTTGACTGCTATCTTATTCTACCCCATATGTGCTAAGTTTCATTCCAGTGACAAAGGGGTATGGTATACTAGTCATCTGGTGTGTATGGCAAAAGATGATCATTTTCAGTCCAGTATAACCCTATGGAGACCTTAGTGAAGGAAAATAAAGATTTTTGAAGGTTTTTTTTCCCCTATGCTTTCAGTGCCAGATGATTGTAAGGGGGCTTCTTTGTGTTTCTGACACAGAAGTTTAGAGATGGTTACATACTCATACAACAAGAGCCAACAAAAACAGCTCAATCTGGAAAACATTAAGTCTCTGAAGGCACAGAAAATGGGAAAGCTGCAAGCCTTGTGCATGACCATGATTTAGAGTCGCTTCAGATTTGGTTGTAAAATGCTATGCTTATCGTGCAGAGTATTAGGCTATTAACTACAATCCTGATAATTTATCAAGTAAATTGAGAAATGATTCATTACCTGTTCTGGGGAGAAGCGGCTCTGCAATATTTTTGTCATCATTTTTGAATAAGTTTCGGTCATATTTTAATATTGATGTAGCTTCTGTTAGATGGTATATTGTTTTACATTTAGTAGAATTATTTTTCTATTTACAGCTCATTCAGAGAGATTTGCTTCATTTATTTAATATGCATGGTTGATGGACGAATCCTATTATCAAACAGGATTTTTCATTAGGGTGTTCTTTTTGTTTATTGCAATGCTGGATAAGTACTTTGCTATAATGTGACTATATTTTTTTAAAAAATGGGATACAGATTTAACAGTTTCTCCAAGTACCTTACTTCCTCATTAGAATGTGTCAGTAAGTAATTACATCTGTGTGACTGCCATATGTAAGTCAATGCAATATATACTAAAACTTTTTATTTTTAAAAATCATATATGTTAATATATCTGTCTATATTTCTGCTCTTCTGTGTTTGACTGATATTGAACATCACAGAATATTTTTATTGTATTTGTTACTATACATATCTCTTGTTTTCATCATCTTCTTTCTGAGTTAATAATTTGATTACAACATCTGCCAACACCTTTAGCTACTTCTTGAATACAAGAAACCCACTGTATTTTCTGAATTTACTGTGGAACATATTTCCTGTGGTCTTGGAAGATCAAAAGTTGCACTGAAATATTACATATAAAAATAACTTTCAAACTAAATACAGATTTTTACGTTTAGAAAAATACAATTTTCCACAAATACTATAAAATACCTAGATCTCCTCTGTTATATGTAGGCACTTTAGCCTGTATTCCACCTGTTTTATTCCCATTATATTTTCAAACAATTAATGAGATACACACTTATTTTCAAATGAGTAAGAAAAAGAGTTAAATTTAAAAATCACCAAGTTAATATGCAAGTATGACTGTAAGTGTTTAGAATGAACCATTTTGGAAAAGGATTTTTATTTTAAAAGGGGATTATTTGTTATGTAATGCTTTATTATGCAAGTAAAATTATGCTGTATATACACTCGTCTCAATAAATAGCAGTCCTTCAGTCTCCTGTGCAAAAAATATAATCTCAAAATTCAAGGTTCATATGAAAGTAATTTCTACCCTTTTTACTACTGTGTATTTGTGCTTTGTATCCTTTCACATACCCTTTTCCAACAGAATTTTAAAATGATGCATTTATGGCATCAAAATTGTGACAGAATAGAGAAGAAAAGAGTAGAGAAAAGTCTTTTTAACAGTCAAATTCTTAATAGCTCGGTTCCAAATTAGCATCTTCCATTTTAGCATGTCCATACCATTTTAATAGATCACTTTTAGATTTTTGCCAATCTGTGTATAGTAGCACAGATCAGTACAATTTAAGGCCTGCATATCCTGTTTTAACATAGAAACACCTAATTGCAAAGATAGGAGAACACATTTGTGTTTCTCTGTGGGTGAGCATCTGTTGAGGCTTTGACAGCAGAACAAGACACACAGTGAATACGTAAATAAAAAAATGCTGGTGTTTTCTTCAAACCAAAGAGCTACAGATAGCAATTTGTAGTCTTAAAAATATATTCTGTTGCAAATAGTTGCAATAAAAAAGTAAATATTTTATTTGATCCCTATAAAATACATAAAATTTATAATTAACATATTAAAGGTCCTGATAAGTATATACTAAAACTTTTTATTTTTAAAAATCGTATATGTTAATATGTCTGTCTATATTTCTGCTCTTCTGTGTTTGACTGATATTGAACATCACAGAATATTTTTATTGTATTTGTTACTATACATATCACTTTTTATACCTCCTTAAGAAGTTTAATGATTACTGTAAAGTGTAGAATTTGTATTCTATGAAGCCATTTAATACAGAATCAATGAGTCATGAAATAGTTAGACACACAAAAAAACAGATATATCTAAATCAGTAGCATTAAAAATGATCTTGCATAGGATATGAGAAACAAACCCGCAGATTTACTCCCACAGATATAACTAGAATAAGCCTCCTTTTTTTGTGCATCCTGATCACTTGGCACTTGATTCATGCTCACGAGGGTCTTCCCATTGCATCTACTGGATCCATCGTTCATGGAGCCATGTAGATTATTGTATTGACCCATCTTGGGGGAGGCACATGGTGTGGTGGGAACTAGCTCGAAGGACAAACTTTCCCTCAAGTATCTGGCAAACTGCTGCTGGACTGTTAGACATGACTGCCATAAAATGCATCCAAAGTACAGGACTTGGGTTTCTCTAATGGAAACAAGTAGAGGTCCAGTTTGGTTTTAGTGCTGTCAAAACAAAGTTCCCAGATAAAACTGTGTCTATTCTCACTGAAGGCACCAATGGTCTGGATGGGCGATGAGCAGTCTTTGGGTAAAGCAAGCATGAAATGAGCCAAAGGAGTTCCTTCTTCACATCTCATGAAGAAGTGTAAGACTTTTAGCTTCAGTTCCTGAAATTCCCTCTTGTATTTCTCAATTTTCTCAGTGTATATGTGGTCTACAGAGAAAAGAGCATGCTGACCTTGCTTTTATGCTGAGTTTTATTTATATTTCCTCATAACAGAAAAATGCTCTATAGGAGATTTAGCTATGTCATTTTGGGATATAAAACAGGAAATTGCTGCAATATTGAAAAATCAAGTAAAATGTTCATGTGAACTATTATACAAGCATTAAATACTTGCTATTATATCTGAAAATCTTCTCCTACTGCAAATAAAATAAACATCTGTCACACAGCATTTAATAATATTTTATTAGTATACCCTGTGCCTTAAGTGCAATTAAATTTAACAGACACATCCTACAGTTTATTAACAAGGTCTGATAGTAATTTCTGGCCCAATTTCATAGGCCTGCCTCATGCAAGATATTACAAATCTTGGCTAGACTCTTTGTCAACTACTTTCTGAAACTGTATATTCTGTGTTTGAAAGGTGTTTTAGGATATTAACTATGCTAATGGTTTATGACTATGATAATGGAAATGCTTAGAAAGATTTACTGGTACACTTTTCATCAGATTATGAATAGTTTTATTGCTTAAATAGCTGAAAAGCAGAACAGAATATGTAGGCATGCATGTTAAATAGTAAATTCAAATTAAAGAAATGAATGACAAGGAGATCAACAATAACTTAGGTTCTTGCCCATATGAAAGCCAAATAATTGAAAACAATGGAGAAGGAATTAACTACTTTCATTAAATAAATGACAGAACCTTGCATCTGTTGGGGCTCCATGCTAAATTATCAGGCACAGAACTGTGAAGTCACAACCTGTACAGAAAAATATATAAGAATATGTGAGAATATACATCACGTGGCCAAATTATTAAAAGATTAAACCAAAAGGCAAAAAGGAACGGTATTATTGTAGCCTGAAACACTAGTCACTGAGGCTGGCAACTCCCTGGCACAAGGTATTACAGGAATTTATGTAACATTTTTCATCTCTCTCCGCTGCAGTGTTGTGTTTTTTGAGCCCTAGAACCCAGCACCAAACCACTTCTCTGACAACTTCAAGAAATCTTCCCTAATAAAAAGTCTGCTCAGACCACTCATCCTAATATGCACCTCAAGGTTCACAGAGAAGAAAAATCTTGTAGTCTTTAATATTCAATCACAGAAAATAATGAAGCCATGGAAACTGGCTTCTAGACACTCTTTACATAAAAACTGAGTTTTCTCCATGTCATGATGCTTCAAAGAACTACAAAAATCAAACTGTTCCCTCCAACACAGCGCTCACCAGCTCCCTGCAGACCATACGAAGGAGTTACCACAGTCTTTAACTGTCAGTGGGGAAAATAAATTGTCTGCTCAATTTTCCCACTTCTTCATCTTTTGAAAAATTTATCTTTAGCAAGTTACATGTGTTTCAAGCCAAGAATACAGAATATGGTATCATATTCTTGTGGGATCACGAAACTGGAGATTTCCACTAATCCAAAAAGGAGAAACCATAGATTATAGATCATGGAAGTGCATGTGCTAAAGAAGGAAGCCTGGTTAAAAGACTTCTTGTGTGTCTTTCTGCCAGGACTCTCCTTAATTCTTACAGAGATTTGTGAAAAGAAAGAAATAACCCATGCCCTTTCCAACACTCAACTCCAATAAAATATAAAATTATCAACATCCTTCAAAACATTGAACCATGTGCATTAGAATTTCTTGGTTTGGGAGCATCAGAAGTAGCTTCCTTTAATCTTGTACTTTGTGTGTACTTAAGCACATACTGAAGAACTTTAAAAAATACCTTTCTAGACAAACTAGAGAGAGTTTTATATTGTCTCAAGGTTTTAATTCACCACTGTTGCAATTTGTTTCATATCCATAAAAGGATACACATACTTTTTCATTTGGGAAATATCAAACTGCAATTGTTTTTCTACAATAAAGGCAAGATTCTGAAAGATATTTACACAAATAATTCCTATACACATACTAATTATCATTTGGTTACCACAGGATTTTATAATGATCATTTCAAAGCTGCTAGTTCTTACTCAATCTTAGTTGTATAGGATTCAAATACCCATTTGATATCTTAAATTTTCCTAGAGAAATTACACAACGCAAAACATGTGTAACATGAACCCCACTCAGTTTTCTTCTTTTTATAGTATTCCAGTTATCTGACCTTAGCTGAATGCTTCAGTCTTGGTTTATTTCCCCAGCTGGAGGAGCTCTACTTTTGTCATTCAATTTTGAGTTTGGGTCCCAGCCCTGTCTCTCCCACAAAGAAAGAAAAGTAAGACTTCCTAATGACACAACTATTTCTCCTGTGTTTAGGCTATTTATTTTTCAACTTAATATGCGTATTTCACAACAACCATATTATAATATTTGTAACAATAAATTACACACTACTGAAAACATGACAGGACAAGGAAGATCTTTCAAATAAGGCAGTTGCACCAAGGACAATTTTATCATACAGTGTTTAACATGTCCAAATCATGGAGATCCTTTGGTACATATATCTGGGTAATTGCATAGTTTCCTAAAGATTTAGAAATGAAACATAAGCTTAGCAGTGCTCTTTGCAAATATTTTAAATTATAACATTGCAGAATTACTAGATGCAGCAATTGCATTAGGATTTTCTAAAGTGGCTTCAATCAAAATTGATCGCTTAAGCAAAACTGGATTTTGTACCGTGGGACTCTGATCAAAAGTATCCTTGATTCTAACAGTTTGTGATTGTACTTTTAACTGGGTATATATGCAACTTCATCAAGGAATCCCTCAATCCAATTAACTTAATTATTCTGATCACTACTGCTGTTGTGTTTCCTGTTGCACAGTATCTGTGATGTGAGCTGTATGTGTGGATTATGCTACTGAAACAATGATAGGGAATGTTGCATTAGAACACTAGTTTAATTATGTTAAATAGCTAGTTTAATGGGATCAGTGTTCATAGGACCAAGCATAAAACATATTTCATGTGACTACCTCCTCTTCCTCTGCCCCTGCACCCGGGATTCGGCTGCCCCACTTGTTGACGCTAGTCTCAACTGCCTTAACCTTAAATGATTTCCCAATTCAGGCTGTATCTCGGGAAAGGCCAGATTCACAGATGCGTTGCATACACAGACATAGCTGATACTCAGTGGAGGAAGAGGCTGTTGGATCCCTCTCACATGATTCTGTCTTGTAACTAATCTCAATGCTAGGTGCTTAGGGAAAGGATCTTGCAGGGCATAACTCCTTTGTCAGCAGTGACTCACTGCACGTTGGATCACTCATTCTGTAAAGCTGTGTGATATTCAATACTTGCTGGAACTGTATCATTTCCATGGCCTTCACAAACCTCCAGAGTAAATGAGTACCATGCTTCTCTCGGAGCTGCCCAAAACAGAAAGTCTTACTTGTTTCCTGACTTCTGAAGTGCAGAAAGCATGATATAAAAAAGCTCAAATAGCACTGAAAACTAGGTATATTTTAAACCTACCATAAACAGAGAATGTGCAAGCTTTTTATGAATCTGACAAACTGAAGTACTGCTTCCGGAAGTCTTGCTCTTGGCAAACATATCCTTCCATACAGCTACTGGAAGAATCAGTACTCCAAAAGGAAAGTCTTCAGATTTTAATATAAGCCAAAGTCTTAATGCAAAATATGATTTTTTGATATTGTAGTTGAACCAAAAAGTGTTGTCATTAAGTTCCTTAAACATGATTTTGTTGAGTGAGGTAAAACATGAGTAGAACCAACTATTACCTCACATTGTATACATTCTGGTGAAAATATACTCACACGGGAGTGAATGTCCTGCAAATTTTTATACTTTCTGTCAATATATCAAAATCTTGGATTAAAATATATGTTTGCTGCCATGAACGATTTCCAGAGAAAATGGAAGAAATATATAAAAAAGAAATAATTAATGCTCAGGTCATAATGAAACAAAAAATAATAGCCTGAGTGCTAAGGAACACATTCAACAAATCAAAATGATCTAATTCTTGGGGTAGAGTTACAAATTAAAGAAATTAAAGTTTTATCTTTCAACGGATATCTAAAAAAGGATATCCTAAAAGGTGTAAGGATAAATAAACAAGGAGATTGAAGGGCTCATGGAAGAGCAAAAGAACTATCAGTAACATTTTTTAAGCAAATCAACTCAATTCGCCCCAATAGCATGCCAGAGATGAGTTTCTAACAGCACGTTAAATTTCTGAGGAAGTTTCATTTTGGGGAGTATGGTGATTTGCTTTTTGTTGGAAGTTCGGACAACCTTTGAGCATAAGAACAAAACCAAAATTTCTGTCTTCTGCATGTTAGGTGCTGTGATAAAAGGCTGTATGAAGCAAAAGAGAGCAGAGGAACAAGGGTAGGGGTCTGGGCTGTGCCATGTCCGGGCAGGGTCTGCGCTGTGCTGGAGCTGGGCACGGCACTGCCGTGACATTGCGGGGCAGTGACCAACAGGCCCGTCACGGGCCGGTGGGAAGCCAAGTGGGGACACAGACAGGTAGGGCCAGCATGTCTCAGGGCAGGACAGGAACTCAAAGCTGCAGCAGCCTCAACCCCAGTAGACTGTCCTTGCACCATGTAATTGCAAAAATTAGTAACTATTGATGTATTGAGAGAGTTCTAGTTATGACTTAGATTCGAAAGCTGAGATTTTGCTGAAAAATGTCCAAAAAGAGGGGACAGTCCCTCATTCAAGCTATAGAGTCTGAAAAGATTATCAAGATTATCTCCATGTCAGACAAGTCAATGCAGTCCCTTGGGTATAATCCTTGGGTATGTCTTCCACTCAGAATGTTTACTGGATGAAATTAGGGAAATGTTATGGAAAATCCAGAACATTACTGATGTTTCCTGATATTCTATTGAGAATATGGGAATTTTCCTTTGGCATATGTGAGGAGAAAGTCATCAACTGCAATACAATATGGCTTGAGCAAATCTGCTTTACACGGGGCAGAAAAGCTGGTTCAACTGTAGACCTATACCAGATTGGGGTCTTTTAATATTTCATAGTTTCACCATCTAGTAGAGCATGACTGGCTGATAATACTTTCCTGAGTTTTACTCTTATTACTGTAAAATGAAGAGAATGGCAACAGCAAAAATGATTTTTATTATTTTATATTTCCTGGAGTCTAAGCAGAAGATGCTATTGAGAGACAAACAGATGTACGAGCTCATTTCAGATTGCTGTGGAAATGATAATTTGGGAAGTATTATATCTGTCCTTTCTGAACATGGATTAATTGTCTGTCTAATGAATCGAAGTGACTCTCACTATGTGGAAATTTTAAAATGCGTTCTTGTAATTTATCACTCACAATACAATTCCTCTTAATGAGCTGAAATGTTTTATGTCATTGTGGCACTGAAGTTGTGTAATAGCTAGTAAATATTTGGAAAAACCATAAACATTAACTTTTGTTATCTTTGATCCAAACGTAGGATTAGTTTGATCCAAAACAGATGAATGAGGAAAACAGCTACTGTTTCAAATACCTCACTTGTAAGATTTCCAGACAGAAGGCAAACTAGCTGTAAATCACAGTTGGTCAGTTTAACGTGGCTTTCAGAGTCCCATCAGAGTAAAACCAAACTCTGGAATCATTAAAATGTAATATTTTCCATGGGTGTGGTGTTAACTCTGCCAAAATGTCAGAGAAACATACTATATGCTGTTTCAAGCATCATTGCAGATGATTTCCATGTTTATTAAAGAGAGAAATATACAATTAGTTAAAGAGATGATGATTGCTTCCTACTGAAAAGGACATTATAAAATGTGTTACCCTGCACCATAAAGCACTCTATTAACATTTGTTCTACATGGCTGCTCAGAAGATGGTATTTAGGTAGTTATTAAAAATAATAATAATAAAAAAAGCAAACAAAAATCACGTTATAGCTCCTGCTGTTCATTTGACACACAGAAGCCATATATATTTACTTGGTTTTCTTACAAAAAATTATTGCCCAATTAAGCTAGTGATTGTACTGCATTATCTGCTCTATTGCAGGAGGGATATCTCTTATGTTCAACAAAGAATAAAAATAAAAATAAAAATAAAAATAAAAATAAAAATAAAAATAAAAATAAAAATAAAAATAAAAATAAAAATAAATTGGGGATAACAATAAAGAGATTTCCAAAGAAATGTCCAAAGAAATATTCAGTCACCTATGGCAGACTGAGGATTTCCTTCCTGGCAAATATAAGAGGCTGCATTTCCACACAGCCTGACAACATTTGTATCTGCTAATTGACTTGCAGACACCATATTTGTCCTTTCTTTGCCATGGAATCATCTAACTTGAAGTCTTGCGTGACACAGTACTTCATCCAATCTTGTACTCTTTGCTACAGAAAAATGTGGTTTTAGTAATTTTCATTTGTAATAATATTAATCATATATCTTTCTTTTTCTTCCTTTTTGAGGGAGAAAGAGTGAGAGAAAAGAACTAAACTCTTTGAGTAGCTTTTCCATAACTCAGACATTTATAGTTCTGAATCCTCTACCATTTTTCATGTTTGAAAATTTACCATGAAGCAAATCCCTGAGCTACCCTTTGCTGAAGCTGTAGATCAATCTGTGAAAATTCCTAAACTGTGTAGACCTCCAACCTTGTTATTTCTAGGAAATAAGAAATATATTTTCTTTGTGATTTTAGGACTGATTCTAACATATTGACATGGGAAATTTCAACTTTAAATGAATGGCCTTCTGCTGAGCAGTATTATTAACAGATTTTGCCAGATTCCATTTTCTGTCTCACCAGTGCAGCTCTGAGAGTCTCTGTGGAAGTCAGTGTACTTATTCAACCAGCTCTAAATTTCCCTTGGATGTGATGTAATTCCAAGTGCCACCTGTTAGGAGTTAACTTCATCAGCTGCGCAGTAAGTATTTTAACCAGTTGCAATAAAATGTACACATTTGCTCAGGATTTGTATCAGCGTAATTAAACACATTAAATATTGAGTAAGGTTGATGCATTTTTATTTCACTCCTAATTCCCAGACCACTGGGCAAGTCAGAGAAGAATAATCAAGATCTGCCTATTTTTGCTAATAATTCATTTTACTGTTTAAAAAAAAAAAAAAAAAAAGCTGTGAAAATTCATTAAGAATCTTGGACAAATTTCCAGTCTGAATGTAGTCAGAGTGGGCTCTTCTGCTTCTATTTCTTTCCATACATCTCAGAGTAAGTTTATGACCTGAATGTGTGCAGCTAGGCAAAACTGCTGTTTTTTTCCCTCCTTTAGTCAGACGTGTTGTCCATTTTCTTCAAAACTGTTGATAGCCAGAAGGAGGAATTAATTTCTTGGTCACAACCAACTGCCTCCTAGTTGCTCCTTTTTTTTCATCACATAGCCAAAAAACAACTAAATGCAAATACTTTAGCAATATAAAAAAGTGCTTTTATACTCTCACTAGGGATAGTAATATAAAAATATACCTTAAAAGCACAGTCATCTTGCAGATTCCCTACTATAAGTCCTACAGCTAAACTGAAGGCTTTGTTTCAGAATGTCATCATTCACAAATTGTATTTAGCAACATATATTTTCTTTTTGTTTTGTTGCGTTTTGTTCTAACACTATGGGGAAAATCCTAACTTCAGTATATGCAGCAGCATTTTGCTACTGATTTCTATAGAGTCAAGATTTCACCCTGTGCTTCAGACTTTTTGCAGGTCGTGAAGGCCCCAGTAAATATCTCTGCTAGGAGCCAAGGAGCCAAAAGGAGCCAAAAAGCAAACAGCAAGACACTTTTACACAACCAGAGTGGTGTCACGTGGCTATAAATTATATGACAATTAGGCCCTTTATAAAAATGGAAAAAGAATCAAGTCCAGATCCTCCTCTGTGACAGCTCTGTGTAGGTGTGTATATTTGACTTGGCAAGACCACTCACACTGGCGGAGCATCCAGTCCCAAAGTATTTTGATAGTAATTTTTCCTTAACATTTATTTACTTTTCTAGAGAGATGTCTGAGTGATAAGACATAAATATTATCCATATTTCTTTCAACTTTGAAAAATTCAGAACGAAATGTTTTAAATGATAGGTGTAGTCATGTTGTAGATATGTACATTAGACTGTTCTTCTTATCCCCAGCTTTGCAAAACACTTACCAGAAGCAAGAAAAGGTTTATTCGGTAGAAAAGCCAAGAGTTTTCTCTTAGCAGTATGTAAATATATTTTTCAAAATAGTCCAAATTTCATAAATTGTTTTATTTTTTTTTTCTGAGTAGACCAGGGTAGTAATGTCCTGAATTCTCTGCAACATGGTTTAATTCCTCCCCATAAATACATAACAGTATACTTACCCATAAGACAAGACGAGAAGTGGCCTGCCTTCTTTAAGATAGCATAGTAAAGAAGCTAAGCATACGAACTACATAGGAAGAAGAACAAATTTAGTAATTTACATGATCTAAATACTTTTTAAGTAAAGCATGAAAAGTAACAAATATTATTCTTTGCATACTATCTAAAAACTTATGCCAGGATCAGTTCTTGGAAAAGAATGTATATTGGTTTATTATTTGAAGAAACTGACTTCATAAAGAAGGAAAAGTCTTGCACACCTTCTGCTTAGAACATTCTGCAGGATATATGGCTCTTAGATTAAAGCACAGAGTAAACTATGAGGAATATATTTTCTTAAGCTGTTTTCTGAAGTCTATTTTTGGTAAAAATAGCAGTTTTATCATTATGTTTATATATAAATGCTGAGGATTTTATTTTTCTCCTTAGAGAAAAAATTTACTTTATTAAACGAGAAAAGAATAATATACAGAATGATTCCACCTTAAAAAATAAACCAAACACAGGAAGTAAAAGCAAAAAAATCATATAGTGTGCAGAAAAGAGTTGTTAAGCTGATGTGAATAAGCATAAAATAAAATAATAATAATAATAATAAAATGATAAAAAACAAGTTTTAATCAATTCTAAAAGAGTTTCTTATGCTTTCAGGAAAATCCATTTAATCCGTGCAAGTGGAAAATAAGATCATTTTTAACACATGAATTTTAAAGCAAAATAAAATAAATCTAACTTATTAACATAAAATTACCATCAGATTTATCGTGTTTTTTTTTTTTTTTTTGTAGATTGCATCTTTTCCAGAAGTAGAAATTTTAGTGACACAGAAATAAATGTTAATAATTTTTTTTTCAATCAACTACTTTGCCAGGTAGATCAGTTAGAAGTATTTATGTTCAAGAACTTCACATGTAGTTGTTCAGTTTTGCAAAAGATGGTCATTGCAAGTAACCCTTTATGATGTCTATTTTGTCTTCTGTTTTACTATGAACAAAGAAGGACTAACAATACGTTTAGAATTACACAATCAATCAGCACTGCAATGTCTTTTTTCCCCAAGGTGCTTAAAGTATTTCTACCATTTACTGTAAGTGACTATAAATTAAAAGTAATTTATTGAAGCAACAGCTCTCTGAGGTTTCATTTGGGAGGGAAGAATTCTGCATGTGCATAAACTACAGTTGTAATTGCAAAAATATGATTCCTTTGAGACTGAAATGTATCATTTCAATTGAAGGATTTATTTATATGAATTTATGCTGTGTAAGTGAAAACGTGAGCCTTTGAGGTTTTGTTTTTGCCTTAAAAATTCAGAAGGATAACCACAACAGACAAGAAGGATATGGTAGGCTGAAGAAATCTGTACTCTGTAAAATTTGTTTAATGTCTATTCTATAATTTAAAGGAGTGTTTAGGTCAGAGAAAACATCCCAAATGCATCTCTTTTAGTGTTTTGTCTGCTTTTTGTTGAGGAATATACCTAATTAATACAGTTTCCCAGTACAGTTTTAGGTCTTAATACAAGATGAGTTTTTTTATTTCCTGCTTTTTGTTTTTTATTTTAACTTAAAGAATGCAGCCTGAGTAACCCAACTGTTATACCTGATCAGTGTGTACTCTATCTTACATTCTTGACGTCTTCCTTGAAAGAATTATTGTGTTAAAATTATGTAAGGATTACAGCTCTTTCTTGCCGGGTTAGACGGTACATTCTTGAGCATCTCCAGGGTAACAAAAGGTAATCAAAATGTATATGTCATATATTACAAGTTTTAACTCTATGTATGTATGTAGTTTGATATTCCATATGGCCTTTGGAAAACAATATGGTATACATACTTCTCCACCCCTCCAATTTACTGCCACTGTTAGTGATTCTCAATGTCACAGGCAGGTATAGTCAGGTTGCACATCACAGAACCGTTCCACTAACCTCACACCACACTGCAACAACTGCAGTGATCATTTGCAGGGATATACGGATCCTTCATAAGTGCTAAGTATTAATTTTACTTAATTTAACAATGTCTATATTAAATAGCTCCAGGAAGTCAGTTTTGCAAAACTAGCAGCCCAGTTCCTGTGATTTGTCCCTGCCTTTGTCCCTGCAGCTGGCGTGTCCTGCTACTGACGGTAGATCTGTTACCTACGGAAGAGTTATAAGGGCTCTAGGTCTCCCAAAACTACTAAATACTTTTTTTTTTTAATGCAAAATTGCCAAGCAACTTGATCTTCATCTTCAGTTAAAGTAGAAAGAATGATCCAGGCTTATGTGTGTTTATGTGTTTGTTCATTTATTTATTGTGAAGGAAATAGTCTTTCAGATAATTGCTTATTACCATTTTGCTTTTTCTCTCTCAAAAGGATCAGTCTCCAGTACATTATTTTCTAATGTAGAAGAGGGGAGTTCTTGTTTTCATAGTGCTTTATACAAGATGTATGTATGCTAAGCACAACCCTTGGAAACCCCATTCTTTGGGTTCTAATAATATGTTCTCTCTTCTCTTCCTCCTCAAATATTAGCTACTCAACTTCACAAGCTGATGTATATACCAGGGACACACGGTATGTCTGTCTGCTGCTCCTGCTGTCTGTGCTCAGAGGACAGAAATAAGCATAACAACTCATAAGGGTCACAGCACAGCATGAATTATTTGTCTCAGATTTATTTTGCTTTTCTCACATGCTTCTTTGAAGACTGTTGAGCAGAAAAGAAGTTTTCCGTTCTTTCAGGCATAAATGGCACAGAAATAATATCTACTTATGACATCTTTAGTTTGTATTTTTCCCCCACTGCCTATAGTTTTGATGTACAGAGCATTTTCCTTTTACCAAACTTATTTATACATGGTAATAGCTCGGTTTTAGAAATAGTTATTACTAACTCCTATATGGTTGCCTAAAGAAAAAAAAAGTGAATGATGATCTTATAATGATGATATTTTTACACAAAACCACAAATCTCTAGAAATAGACAGTCTCATGTTTTTCATAACTTTATTTCCTGCTGAGAACAATTCACACCTTAATTTCCAGGCACATTTGTTCAGTCTTTTCCCCACTTTCCATGGGTAAGTTGTAAGATGTTGCCATGTGCCTTCTCTTAAATAGCATTTATAAATTATCACTTTGTATGTAGCTCATCCGTTAACAGATAATTCTCATTATTATGGTTTAATTCATCCTATCTTTCAAAATTTTCTGTTAATACTATATGGCATCTCTCTGAAGCCTCGTATGAAGGGAGGCAAAAGGGGGAATTTCATAAGTTTCATCAGAAGAAAACTCAGTGGAGGACCATTTTCATTATCTGTATTATCAAGGGCAGCACCTTAAATACCTAGAGTAACCAAGGGCATGATTCCCCACACCACTGATCCTTATCCCTCACAGCTTTCACCTGGACATGGACAGGGTTCAGCATATACTGGTATCCTGTGCTGGAAATTTTGTTGTGTTTCCTTTTCCAAACTCATCCTAGTGCAAAAGTGCAATTAAGTGACATTTGAGCAGATCTTTATGGTTGTTGTTATGTTGTAGTCCAAATTATTCTGTAGTTCCACTGCTTGTTGCAAGATGACCTATTCCTTATCTCCTTTCTTGCAAATTTAGTAGTCCAAGTACTCCCTTGGGCCTTCTTATTGTCTGAATATCAGTGTCTCCCACTGATTCAATAAAATAAATTTGCAGTTGGAAATGCTTCAAAATACTCTTAGGAGTATTTTAGAGTGACTATCTAGAGTGACTTTGGACAAAACCTTTTCACAACCTAATTTGATTCAGAAGTTTAACTCAATATGGAAACCTTTCTCTCCAGTGCAAGATAAAAGCCCTGTGCTGAAATCGAGCTGGAGTTGACAGTGGTAATAATTTATGTTCTCTGATTGGGGACAATCCTGTGACAATAGGTAGCATTACAATTAGATTTGGATTATGATTTGGGAATATAAAATCTTGAAAAAAACTAGTTGATTCTCTTCTGCTTACAAGAATTTGGAATAGAGTTGGATATTCTTGTCAATTTTTTTAAACTTTATATATACCTCCTTTTGTCATAATAATTCTTCAGATTGGGGGTTTACAACTCAGAAATAGGTGTCTAGTTTTGTTCTTGGTACTGAGCAGCTCTCCAGAGGAAGACTTAGGAGAAGTCTGGAATCAATTGTGGTCAACAGCTTAAGTTTCCTTCACTGGACGGATAGTTCCCTTGGCTAGAATTATTTTAAGGATAAGGTTATGTGGAAGAATATAATGACTGAAGAACACAGTTCAGTATTTGGTGCCTCACCCTCAGAATGAGGAAAAAAGAATGAGTTGTTTCAAATCAAAATTCTGGTCTCTTTTTTGTCACATTTTTTTCCATGATCATGTTTAAATTCAGTTCTAGGATTAGAGCTAGTGTTTGGGAATCTACAGACTGAAGAAGGTAGATTTTTTTGCTATGTGCTACGTGCTTCAAGTTTAAGAAAGATGTTAAAGACAGCTGATGCTTTGTGCCTTTTTTGCTGGAAAGTTACAGCCCCTGACCATTACTGGATTTAGAAATTGGGTTGGAGTCAAGGTTTGAGAGATGGGTAGTGAAATATCTCCTTAAAATGCTCTAGGTTGCATGCTCTTTAGTGTTATGAAAGAGATTTGTGTTAGTTATGGTCTGTATTTGCTCCTTATAAATCTCTTTTTAATCTGTCTTTTCTTTTTTGGTTGATTTCCTGGGCAAAAATTTTATTTTAAGTTAGGTTCAGGAAAGAATGGCTCATGGTGAGTATTCATTTTATGGCTTGGAGTAGGCTCAGGGTAAAGTTTGAGGAATATAATACAAAATCCAGTGGTCTGACAACTGAAATGTGGCATTTCATTTTATTTCTGGAGTAAATCGAAGCTTAAGAGTCAGAAAGCAGTCTTGTTTGATTGGTATCTATATGTTTAGTGAATTTTGGTGGCCAGGGTTAGACGAGGTTTAGATTAATTAATATAAGGACTGAAGATACTGCTCAAAGTTGTGTGGTCCTCAAAGCTGGAAGTTGGCTGGAAGAGGAACTAATTGTGGGCTACAATTGATCTGTGGTTAGTGTAGACAGTCTGAAGTATGAAGAGTTACATGGCTTATCAGATGACGCAGCACCTTCAGAGTTTGATGTTTTTCACTATGAAAACATTATTTCCTTGCTGTAGTGATGACTCAGTTTAGAGATCTATTTAAAGCAGAATGGAGGCCAAGTGAATTCGTTCTCTCAGGACATATCCAGATAGGAGGAAGGCTGATATGTGTCATTTCTCTCACTGTAGAGATGAGTTTCCAATGTTATTCTAAGACACTCATTTGGGGCTAGTAGGATTATGCTTAGTTAATGTAAAGGGACATTTTGCCAAGCAATACACTTCCACAGCATCATTTTCATACTTACCTGTATGTTAGTTAACTTCCTTTTGTGAAGGTAGCTAACCATTGCTTTCTGATTTCATCTCTAGGTACAAATTGATAGGCATTATACAGGTAAATCTGCACCAGATCTGTCTCCTTCTGTCCTACACAGCCTTTGGACTTCCACATGAAGGTTTCAGATCTTGAAGCACAATTTTTCACCATCATTCTAGAAAAACAAAGCTGCAGTCAGCAGGGTCATATTATTTCCAGCAGCTTCTTGTACTATCAAAGTAGATAAAAGAAAGATGCTTGATTTCTTGAGACCAGAGGAGTTCCTTACGGTCCAGACAAAATCCAGGATACATGCTACTGCCATTTGCTGTGCTCAGTCGGCTCTAGAGCCAGCAAGCTACAGAAATGCAGTTACAGACTGATTTATAATGTTTGGTATGGGAGCACACAGGCACTGCCTAAGGTAGATTCCTCTTTCCCTTCTCTTTCAGTTTTTGATCTGGTCTGGTGCCTGTGCATGCTGTGATAGATATCCAGAGACAAGTCTGCCCCTGAAGAGCTGTCCTACATTATATTCTGAACTGTAATCAGATACTATTTGGGATAATCCTGGATGGTACAAACACAAGCCATACCTTGTGGAAGATGCCAGCAAAAACAGATAAAGTCAGTGGTCTAACTGTTGATCCTGTTAGCTGTTTAATTTAAAAAGAACCCCACACCCTAGTTCATAGTATTTGAATTGTGTTCAGAGGGAATGAACATGCCTCACAGTAGAGTTTTGCCCTGTGTTTACTATTATATTTAGCAATGAACAATGCAAATCTAAATTAATTCTGATAGCTTCAGTAGAACGGTTTTAAGTGTATAACCATATCAAAGTTTGATACAAAAGTCTACCATGGTAACTGTGACTAATATAATAAAAGCAATCTCCACCACTGCAGCCTGATATGAAGCACATGGTGAGGACTCTGATTTGTTAGAGAATAATAGCAATTTATCTACAGCTCTGCGGATATAGACTTTTAAAAACGTCAGGATGGAAATGTGGTTTTTTTGAAAGAATTTTGTAGTTTATAAAGCATAACAGAGAAGTTTGGCCACTGTTTTCTGCGATCTTGCCAGTGCTTTCACAATCTCTTTTTTTTTTCTTTTGTTTGTTTCAATCATTAAGTCATAAACTGAGACTTATGATGGCATTAGGCTTTTGCCACAGAATGATCGGTATGTCCCAGATTCAACTTTGTGGGCTCAACATGAGCAACGAGGAAGAAAATAATAGTCTGAAATAGAGCAGATCCTTTTTAAAAGGAAAAAGAGGTTTAGTAAAAAGTGAACACAAAAATTAACATAAAAACAAGTAAATAGGATAAGCAGGATACTTGAAAACACTGCTGACCTGAAAGAGATTATAAAAATATTTTATTTTCAATATGTTATTTCTGAAGACTGAAGTATGTAAGTTATTAAGAAAATAGAAAACCCATGACTCTGCTGTGAAGATTATACAAAGAATAACTTTGAAGACTCTTGTACTAGGTACACTGAAATCCATGTGTTTTTGTGTTCAGGAGTCAGATTGTCTGCGCATTCACTAAGTACTAGATATACTCCCAATAATCCTGAGAACATATTATTCAGAAGTTTATTATGTGATAACATTTTCAAATTCATTCATTCAGAATTTTTCAAACTCTGGAACTAGCAAAGTTCCAGAAAGCTTTCCAGGTAAATTAGTCAGGACAGCAACTGAAGTATAAAGAAAGTACATATTTACAGAAAACATTTTTGAATCTTTTTTTTTTTTTGCAAGGTCCTCCTGACCTGACTAATGAAATTTACGGAAAAAGAATTGCAAAACATTATAAATAAATACACCTGTATTTCAGATGCTAGAAGACAATAAAAGTCCAATATTCTCTCTATCTAGCAACCAGGGTATGGAATTTGTCTTCTAGATGATGAGTCTAGGTCATCACTTTGATGCTTTGGTTATGGAAATCTTTAATTTTGCAAGTGATTTATTTTTCTACATTTTCTACATTTCTACATTCTAAAAAATCAATTGACAATTTAGCTTTTTTCTGGCTGTGGTCTGGAATATCAAATTATGGGAACATTATTCAGTATTGCTAAATATCTATCCACACTGGGGAGGGACAGAGGAAAAGGACTTACTGACCTGAGTTACTAAACACTTATAAAACCATTTTGGAAAAGGTAAATCTGCCCAATCCCGGCAGTAAATAACTACATAAACCTCTTGACCGCTAGCTGAAGGGTCTTTGGCTCAGCAGTTGCAGACAGATCAGCTGGAATGGAGCTCTTGTTAGCCATGTAATTAATCCTCAGCATCAGAAGTGACTTCATTATTCCTTTACCATCTTTAGGAAACAACTGTAAAACTTATTTTAGTAGTCTTCAAAGGCAGTCTGTTCTATCTCCCAGCTATTATTAATGGTTTCTCTTATCTATAATCTTCATTTCCATCACTACTTCTTCACTTAATGATTTGTTTTGAATTAATTAGCATTAAATGGCATTGCATTGTAAATGTGATCAGTTTGTGGGCTGCTTTTTTCATACTAGCAACAGCTTTCAGAATGCTGAATTATAGTATAGGAAGACCTGCCTTTTTTGAGTAGAGAAGACAACATACATATGAAAGATTTATTAATACCTCTATCTGACAAACACCAGTAAAATCACGCGTTCAAAACCAAATCCATCATACCATCCATTACCATACTGTTCTCATATCAGCAAAGGCTTTGGAGTCAGTTTGGTATGCTCCTTGATTGGTCTTATATACAGAGGAGCAAGTGTATTTTCTGAGAGACTGCACTAACTCATACGGAAAGCATCGCAGAGTCAGTCTCTGCACCTTACTTGAACAAGTCCATATAAGAAAAGTAAAGGGAATTTTTCTTTCAAATCAGAAACACTGTGTAGTATTCATCTACCTAATGAGCAACACTGGCAGAATGTTAAATTCTCGTTATTAAAACTGTTCTGTGTTAAAAAGGATTATTGTTGATTTGTTAAATATGAAAAGTTTGACAAAAAATGCTAAGGATGAAACAAGTTCACAGTGAGAAAAGTGCGTTATTCTGCCTGCCTACCCAGTTGCTGGAGATCCTGAACTCTTAAGATACCTATCTTCAGAGCAGCCTCTCCTGAAGGCTGCGCTCTGGATGGCAGTACAAGGAGTTTCAGGTTCGGAGTTTCTCTGGCCTCTCTACTGCAGACGACTCCAAGCTGGGGAGCCCACATGGATTTCGTTAGCGAGTCTGAGAGCGTGCACTAGCAAGAATTTTCAGGTTTACTAAGTTTTCCTTTCCAAGGCTGAACATTTGGCAAACAGAGCTGTGAAGCCCTGCTGAAAGAATATTCCTAGGGTACCTCTACGTGATGCTCACTGGGCATCAAACATCTCTCACATACATCAACACGTGATACAACAATGTGGACTCTGGGGGATGCAGTTGCAGCTGGAAGGGCAGTTACAGTTTGCTACTTCAAGGCAGGGATCCCCATCGGTTGCCTAAAGCCATGGTCCACAGTACACATCCAGCAAATTGAGCCGTGCTGAGGAATTGCCGCTTTGGGCAGTATCCCAAGTATTTGTCAGGCTGAAGTATTTGTGATGCCATGCCCTAAAGTGAACTGTGTGGGGTTTGTTCCAGCCACTGGAGCAGTGCAAAATGAAAAAAAAAAAAAAAAAAAAGGCTTAAGCCACTTTCCCCTTGTACTATATGCTAGAGAATGCCTTTTAAGGGAAAATAAATGAATTTAGCGCCCATTTTGGACTTACTATTCAAAGTGAAAACACTGCATGCAACCACTGTTTCAGCAATGATAAATCCAGTATTAGAAAATGATAAATCCAGTATTAGCAATCTGCCAAATCAGTATTCTTGGTGACTTACTTTGGTAGAGTGGAACAGAAGTAAATATTTACAGCTCTCACCAATGGGTTATCGTCTTATACCTGCTCTACAGATGGTTCAAAAACAAAAAAGAAAAAAGAAACATCTGATAAGGATTTGCAACTTCCATCGGGTAGGAGACTTCAAGATTAATCAGAAATTCTGCTCTGAATTCAGAAAGAAAAGCTAAAAAAATATTTTACATAGTATAAAACTTAAACCTGAGAAATATACCATTCTAGCAAGTGGCAGAAGAGTATTTTTGCATGGATGTTTTCTCTTTTTTTTTTTTTTTCTCCTAAATGAGGTGTTCTTTTTCACTTAGCATGATTTCAATATCTTGACATTTTCCTATGAAGAAATATTTAATCAGCACTTAATCATCAGACACCATTTCTGAGAAATGCAAGTCTTACACCATTTTTTGATTCACATTGGCACTTAAATGGCAGTCAAAATAAAATGAATACATTTCAAATCCTAAGTTACAGTGCAATAATCTCCATGTGAGGGTGAGTGCTGGCTAAACAAACTCCAAGGGATATCAAGGAAAAATCTTTGAAAGGGACACCTTGACTAGTTAACTCTGATTTTTTTTTTAATCCAAAATAAAAATCTTGACAAATAAATAGTAGGATTAAAAATAACCCTGATGATATTACTACTAAAAAGGAAACCAGTAACCAGTCATTATCAAGCAAGATCATCTGAATGAGCTAAAAACAACTCAGTAGTGGTAAGAAAAAGAAAATCTGAAGGCTAGTATTTGTAAATGGATAGCTGTAAGGTAACTAAAGGAATCTGACTTCCAAAATGTGAAAAAGCACACATATACACACATCACACACACACTACTCCTAAAATGGTTGTCAGATATAACTGTACAGAGAAACAAGACTTTTAACTGATTAATTAGTCATAAATTATTTGATTTTTCAGAGTGTCTAATTGACTAATAATACAGAAAATCAGTCTTTTATGGCAGTCAGAAACAAAAACCAAACATCAGCGCGACACAAATCATGTTTTGTTTTGCTACTAGAACAGGCTCTTTCAGTGGAAAGGCTTCTTACCTAGCTAATAAAGTAAAATACATTAGCCATCTCAGACCTTACTTATGTTGCAAGTTTCAAGTCAGGTTAACCTTTAAAATAAAAAAAGAACACCTGTACAAAAGAAATGCTTTTTATAGAAGACATTTAAATTCTATGTACATAGCCAAACTCAAACAATGCTGGATTTCAGTGTTTATAATACAATCTATTTTCATCCAGATGGACTTATGTTTTTAAATATTAGACAATATAAAATATATACTGTCAATCCCACAACATGAAGATAGACTATATATCTGAAAATAAGATACAATATAGATCAATTCACGTGTTAACAAATTTCATATATTGTCTTTTTTTTTAACGCTTCTGAAGCTAAAGTTAAAAAAAGTTTTTTTATTTTTATTTCCTGTAGACCAGAGGCCTACAATATACTTACTCTGGTGTTCAGGAGATTCTGAACCAGTGATTTGTATCTAATGAATGATTTAATGTAAACGTCAGAAAGTTCACCAGAACTTAATCCATTGAAATGTTCATTTTAAAGTCTTCAATGCTTCACTAAAGCCTAGGAATTTCCTTTCATTTACATTTTCCTTTCTATACTGCTCAGTGTAGAATTTCTAACTACTGTTCTTTCTATTTTGTTGGCATACTTCCTGTATTTCATTTTCACTTTCTGCTAAATCATTCAACATTTTTCTATTTCTGTATAAATATGTGCTCAACCTTACTGCTTGCTGTTGGTGGAAATGTATATTGCTGTAATACTATCCTTCCGAACACATCATGTTTTCCCCATATGTGCCCTTGCATCCTGCTAGTTTTAGACCTCTGCAAAGCAGAAACTTTGTTTAAAGCTTGATTTGTGAGCCTGGATTTATTTTTAGGTATAAAACTGATTTAGGGAAACACTGGTTATTTTTGATTGTATGTACAAATATTTCCAGTGGTCTACCCATTTTTTCTGTGTCAAGCACTGCCTGAAGAATATCAGAATATATTCGCAAAATGAAGCGTGTGTGGCAGTGGTGAATGAATAATGCTAGAGAGGTTTCTCTGTGACAACATGAGGTTATGCTAAATTTCAGTCTCACAACTAACTCCTCCCTGCCAGGACACAGGCTGTGATGATACATATAGCAATGCCTTAGACTGTATAGCCCTATAATGCAACAACTTAATGTAATAATTGGTTTGTCTTAGCTGCCACTTTTTTCTTGTCTATGTTTTGAACTGTTGTCATTTGCTAATGCGCTATTAATCCTATTTGCTAATGCTTTATTAATCCTAAAGTTATATCCTGTTAGTTCTTGCCAGAGCCAGGCAGGACATGTCAAACTTCTATCTTGATGTAAGCATGAGAGAAAGGTACCTGCAAGAGCAGGAAAGATTAACTAATACTCATAACCTTGCACACCAACCAATAGAAAATTTTGCATATTTGCAACCTTTAAGGGTAGAAAATCAAAAATCTAACAAAAAGTTGGCAAGAAGGAAAGCATATTATAAATACGCTTTAAAATATGGGGTATAAGATCTTGTTTTTGCCATTTATGTGTTTATGAAAAACATCACAAAGATGTGATCATTTGTCATTAAAGTATGAGAAGTGAAATTTCAGATCTGAATAAACTTTATGCATCTCTTTGAATTGCTAGAGAGAATGAACTTGGGCAAAGGATCTTGGAGTATATCGTATCAGCAATTTGTTTCAACTATTGAACACTTCAACTTTTTTTCCAATAATTTTTGTTTCATGAACACCTGAAAGAGTTGGTATGGACTATACATGAAAAAAATGTGATTTGTGGATAAGAAATTTAGGAAGATGATCAGAGGTTATTGTTCTAGAAGCAAACAAACAAATAAAATAGTAAGTAAGTAAGAGCAAAGGTACTTAGTCAAGATAGCCATACAGGATGATGCTAGTAGGATACTGGGAGAAAGATGTTGCCCTTGGAAGGGCAGGAAGATGAAGAAATTTGTCTCAGAACATAGTTGTTCATGGCAGGTACCCTGAGAAGAAACCTTGGGGTGACATGGAACAGTTATACTCCATAAGGAGTACACTTATCCTTGCTCTGCTCTTGTAAGTAAATATCAGTTAATGAATGTTTACTTAAATAAACACTAGACAGTTTTTCATATTATTTTCCTCCACTTGCATCCAAAATCTGTGATTTTCTGTTTTCTTGGAAGTCCTTAACCGCTGCCTCAGTCAGCAGCTCTTCTCCCCACCTGTTTCCTGCTGGAATGACTGTGCTACAGTTCTGCCCTTGGAAGAGAGTGGAGTTCCTTACAAAGCTACAGAACAGAAGCTCAGAGCGAAGCCTCTGTTCTCACATGCGTTCATTCAGTCTCACAGTTCATTAGTGAAAGCCAGTCACTGAACTGCTCATAGAAGCTGGAACGGGTAAATACAACTGACAGAGTGAGAATGGCTAGTGAAATATTTGGGGAAATAAAGGAGTAAAAAAGGATCTTTTAGGACATGAGGAATACTTATTCTGAGCTATTTTTGGTTTGTTAGTGTAGGGAGGGATTGTTTCATTAACCTCTGAAGACCAAAATATTCTTCACTAGCTATGAGTAGAAACTTTCATTAATGTTGACTAGTGAAAATCTTTGAGAGATTGTTCCTGGGCAAAAAGGTTTATGGAAAGTTACAAATAGTAACTGAACATGTGATAAGACTAATAAGATATTTCCTTGGCTTAAAAAGAAGCAACCACCAAAGTATTTAGATTTTATGTATTTAGTAATGCCAAAATTTGGCGAGGATGTAGAAAACAAGATAACACTAAGCTAAGGATACTTAAGGATCATGCCTGCTTTCCTCACTTCCCTCAAATCATTAGGAGATGGCTTAGAATGAAGTGACATGCTGCAAGTTATCCCAAATCTCAATGGCAGTGTCTCCAAAAATGTCAGCCTGTGTGTGCATAAAAACCTTATAACTCTTTTAAGACATAATATGACTCGGACTGTCTTCTGCAATGACTATCATTTAGAAAATATTCTCAATTTTGTTAATATGTCTTTAATGTTTGGGGCTATTTTGTTTAATTTTTTTGTTTCATGAAGCAAGATTCTCTTTACCATTCTTAAAATCATTAGCACTTGGTCCCCCAGAGACCACACTACAGCTCTGGAAAAAAGTGTGCACAAAATGCCCTCGGGTCGCCTTGATTTGGCAGCACCATGGGTAGCTCTTCTGTCGGACAAGAACTGCAACCTTAATATCAGGGTAATCCCCGGCAATCCTGTATGTCAGCATCTGCAGATGTGGGCTGCAGGGGCTGCGCACTCTGGCCGGGTGCATGGTGCTTGAGTACCTGTGCATACAGCTAAAGAACAAGACGTTCAGTGACGTGACTTCCACTGGGTTTGTCACATTGGATTCTTCCTATGCCTTAAATAACAAAACTTCAGACAAGAAAATTTAGTATAATTTGGAATATTTTAATCTCAAATAAAAGAAGACAATTCCAAAAAGCAATGTCAGGGCCCTGAGTGCCCTCTGAGTCCTCCTCTCAATTTAATCTTGTTATGCCCTTCCAACAAGCAAAGTCTACTCTTCCTTTCCGTGACAACTGTCTTGTGCATTCTGGAGCGTGGACAGTTGCAGATGTACTCTGTGGTTGATTTTCCTGTGCTCAGTCCCTTTATGACTTGGTCTTCAAGCCTCTCCCATTATATAACTTATTAATAAAATATAACATATAATAAAAATATTACCATTTCAAATTATCATACTTTTCCACGCATACTAAATGTTTGAAGCATCTCACATTCCTTCAAAATTGGTATCATTTTGGAAATAAGTAGCACTTATCTCTTCTGTTTCGGATCTCCTTGTGCTTAAAACAGCTATAGATGAGGAAAATTCTTCAGTTCTTCACAGAGGTGCCTGTGAAGGAAGAGCGACATATAAAAGAGGCGAAAGAGATCATCGTGAGGTGGATGGATGAAAGGAAAAGCACAAAGATGATAATTTCCTTTCCTGATCTTTTTGTAAACTGTGGGGTGGATGAAAATAGGATGAATTCAGTAATAACTTCTTAGAATACCTAAGGGTACATGAGACAGGGCTTAGCATTTGACCCTGGGATTCAAGCTTCTGTGGTGTTAATTGGTTAGAAAAGTCTTTGACCCAGTTTTGGCCCCAGTCAGACAGCACTCTCCCAAATAATTTTTTAGGGAGAGTTCAGGAGTTATTGTGGGCGGTGACCATTTCCAGTAAAGAAGTACAGAAGAAGACGTCTTCTTTGGGAGTAAAGGAATTTCTTAAAATATGCATGGCCAGACGGTCATGTGGCAGCAAGGCAAGGTTAGTTAATTAGGATAGGTTTATCTCAGCTCAGTCTAACAAATTCTCTATGTCACATATTTAAATAACCCAGAAATTCAGAAAAAAAAAGTAATACTAAAAGGATCTGAGTGAGACTTCTAGCACATGTGTTCCAGACCACTGTCTGCCATGATGGCATGCTAATTGCCCCATATCACAGACATTTTCATAAGAAGCAATTCATCAGCTCTTCTGGCGTTTATTAAAAGAATACTTCCCCTTATTTTTTCACTTTTTTAGCATTTAATTAAAAGTCTTTTTGTAGTACTTAGAGCAGAATCCTGTACACAAGCAATAGAGATGACTGTTTTTGATGATTTTAATGTCTGAGGAAATTTAGACAGGTTAATTCGTATTTTCAGTGTCATAAAAGTAAAAATATAGACTAAGATTTTCATCTGCAGTAACTGCATTAAACCTGTGAAAATCTACATAAATGATTGAGGAGTATGCTTGAAAAAATGACATAAAATTCAACTTTTTTGTATACTCTGTAAAAAATGTAAAATTTATTTTGTGTAAATTAGAAAGACATAAAATAAGCTATGGAAAAAATGTTCATAGCCTCTCTAATTTATATGCATAGCACTTATATGTACTGCACTCCTCATGCAATCGTACTAGGTACAGACTGTATTACTGCAGTGCATTTTTGTGTGGTGTGTGTACATGTATGTGTTTTTGTACACGTGTATGCATGTGTTTTGTTTATTTTTTTAAGTATTGCTAATAGAAGTATTTGGATAATTCTGAAATCTGTAAATTCTATCAACATTCAGTATTTGGCTTTTATTTTTGAAAGACATTGTCCACTCAAAGCCAGAGGGCCTAGTGCCACATCCATATATTTCCTCTCAGGAGAGGCAATGAGGAGAGGCAATCAAAAAAGATCACTGTAGAACCATTACTTTAAAATTAAAATTCTGCAAAACATTATTCATAAAGATATCTCTGACTTCAGCCTGAGTGTCTTAGATATTTAAAGAGGACATAAGGGCAAGGATTTGTAGTATTAGGCCCAAATAAAAAATGCTTAAGTCTTAAAATGTCCTTGGAGAATAATCTTTTAACTACGATCTGTCCAAAGCTCAGTTCCTGAAATGGATAGGAGTAACACTCACTGAAAAAATGGCTGCTGCTGTGGCAGCCTGCCACCTCCGTCAGAAAGTTTACATTTCAAGAGGATCCTCACAGGATGAGCAGCTGGACTGAAATCAACAATTCTGCCACCCCCAAGAAACAACAACAGCGAAAAACTGTTAAAGCTTCAAAATTTGTTTTTCTTCTGGATTAGAACAACCCCCAAACCTTTCGGATGTTTTCAGGAAAGAGCATTGTGGTGAAACATCTGCTTTCAGATCACAAAGGGCAACATTTGAATTCGCGTCTCTGTCGCTCGAAACAATCCAAGAGCCTTCCCTGGATGTCTGAGGTCTCCCACTGTAGATCCTGTTGAAACCAATACGTTCTCTGCAAGACATCTTGTCATTGGTGCAGCTGCTTGTTTTAACCAAAAGCAAACACACAAATTTTCAGATATGTCCTAACTGGTTCCAATTAGGGACAAATTAAAGGGAAACGATGGGAGAGGGGCAGGAGCTTTCATATTAGCAATGTGACTTAATTATTCCCCCAGATTAAGTGTGTAAGTGAAGAGCTAGTGCCATAGACCACAATGATTGACCCTAGGGTCAAATTCCATAATCACTGCAGATGACTCCCTACTGCATACTACTCTTCCTTTTCTTCTGTTGAATTATAATTCCCATCTAGGCTTTATGACACACACATACCTACATATAGCAACTCATGTTTATTGTCCTCATTTACATGTAAAAGCAAGGGCAAATTTAGTTAACTGAAACTTGTTACCAGAATGCCTCAGGCATCAAAACAGACGGCTACAGCTGGAAAGTTTTTCTTTTGTGCCTAAAAACAGCGACATTGAATAACAGCACCATGGAATTTTATTGGAAAATGTAAAATTAGATTTTATAGAGGGCTCAGTGGGGTAACACATTCTTGGATTTTACTGAAGCCTCACATTGTCTTCAGTGCTGGAGAAGCCTCAGATATAGTACGTTACAATGACTGCTGTGTTATTGCAAATGACTGTTGTGAGCAGCTTCTGGCAAAGGCTTATACAACATTTATAGTCCTTAGCTAGCCACTATTCCCAACAGAATGTCTCAGTTTCTTCATATTTAATTTGCCTTTCTGCTTCAATAAGTGTTGAGTCAGCCCTACTTATGTTATGCAAGATTTTTTATGAGAATGCATGCACATTCTCATAACTGACAAACCACAGTAGTTGGATTAGAGGCAAAAAGATACAGTTTTCTTGAAGCTGATTCTGCTAAATATTGATGTTACTACTGCCTTATTTGAGCCTATATTTCCTTTTTTATATATAAATATCTGTAAATGAACTTAAGAATAGCACTAATTACGTTGTCTCCCCTGGCAAGAGGATTATTTGATTTTTTTTACAACACTGAGTATTGTATTTTGTTTATACAATTCCAAATACTGATAATATTGTAAAATGTTCTTCTGAAGACTTTGCTTCCCAGTGTCCCTGCTGACGCGTAGAACAAGGTTGCACAGGTTGGAAGAACAGGATGGAATTTCAGCTGGCCTTGGGAAATGAGATACAGCTGTTTCCCAGTTCTATGAATTTCTGAATTATGCAAGAAGTTATTCATGAACTTGCATAGTTTCATAGATTTTCTGTGTATTTTCGTCTGCAGATGAAAATGGCAAGATTTTGAACAATTTTTGCTGCTACTGGTGTGCAGGAAGAGTGAGACTGGAGATAAAATGGCAACAATCATCAGGAGCATATCAAAACAAAATGCCAAGCAAAGTAAGAAAAACCTTAGACTAAGGTTTGCTTGAAGCTATAGGAAGAAAGAACTCAATCCTCCCCACAGCATCCTCCTTTTCTTTTTTCTTTTTTTTTTTCCAATTGTTCTGACCACTGAGAAAATAGGCAAAAAGGAGAGGAAATAATGGTGAGTCTCTATATATTGGCGTCTCTAAGAAACAAATTCTGGGAGTCCTTACATGAGATAAAACTTTATGATAAATTCAAAAGGCTATATATGAATAAAAAGATGTGATATTAGATTGTGCCATGTATCTGGGTTTTCTTTGCTGGTTTTGGGAGAGACTGTTTCTGGTGGTGTCACAGACTGCTATGGTGTTTCCTGTATATTGTGGGAGTCTTCCAAATTGTCACAGATCCTACTCCTGTAGTGTCTGACAAGAACTTTGCTGGCTATGACACTGCAAAGGGTTAAAATTAGACTCCATAAACTAGTTCTTTCTGATATAAAGTACTGAAATTTTGCTTACTGCAGGCTTTGTAATGACAAAAATCCATGTAACTTCCGTCTCTTTATTTTATCTGGAAAACATTGCTTGCATTAAAGCCATTTAAATTCTTGTCAAAGGAATCCTCACCAACACACTTTGGCCTGAGAAATGCCCCTTACTCTTCTTTCACATTATTTGCATTTCTCAACTGCCTTTCTCCGCAGGATCAATAGGAGAAGTTTCTTTTTGTGAGAGGCAAGGGATGTGAAGGGTTAGAACATGAGGTAGTGTCAAGGGAGAAGAAAAAAGGCAGTTGAGGGACAAGGGCCATTTTGAGCTGGCAGCTCGTGGAAGCTCCTATTGTGAGCCAGTACCCTGCTGCTGAGGCAGTCTCACACGCTTTTCCTTTCTCATGTACACTTCCATTGCCAAGGGCATGCAGCTTCAGTTCCAGAAGGCATTTGCCTTCTCTCTGCTTATGTTAAAGGTTACTAACAAAAAAAGAAGCAATTATGAGATTTGTATTAACAGTTTAATGGGAAAAAGTATTGCAAAAAGCACAAATGCATTTTATGTTTAATTTGTTTATATTTGAAAACATTCAATAGAGCTCTTGTTATACATTTCTAAGGTAACCAAAAGTTAATTTTCCTTTCACACAATCAAACACAATCCTCTCTTCTCTGCTTCATATAATGTCATAGAACCATATGGTCACTATGGTTGGAAAAGACTCTTAAGATCTTTGAGTTCAACTGTAAACCCTTCAACATCACACCTGCTAAACCATGTCCCTAAGCGCTTCATCTATATGCTTCTTCAACACTGTCAGGGATAACGACTCCACCACTTCCCTGGATAGCCTGTTCCCATGCTTGACTACTCTTTCTGTGCAGAATATTTTCCTAATATCTTGTCTCAACTTGCATTGGTGCAACTCGAAGCCATGTCCTCTTGTCCTATTGGTAGTTATTACGATATTTGTATATATTGATAAGAAGCCCACTGTGCTTTCTCTTCCCCAGGATGAACAGTCCCAGCTTTTAGCCTTTGGTCACAAGAGATGCTCTAGTCCCTTGCAGTCCTTCACTGGACTTGTCCTCAGCAGTAGTTTCTCTCTTTTGTACTTTTGCATTAAGGAGCCCAGAAACAGTGCCGAGTAGAGGGGGAAGATCATCTCCCTCACTCTGCAGGCAGTGCTCTTCCCCATGCAGCCCAGGATATTGTTGGTCTTCTTTGACACAAGGTCACATGACTGCCTTATGTTCAACTTGTTCATCAGGACTTCACCGGGGCTTTGGTGAACTTCGGGAAGTTCCTCCCTGTCTATTTCTCCAGCTTGTTCAAGTCTGTCTGAAAGACAGCACAATCACCTGCCACATCAGCCACTCCTCAAAATTTCATATCATCTGTAAACTTGGTGAGGATGCAAATGTGGGGACAATAAAAAGAAAATAGCAATACTTGCAGAAAAGCACATTTCTACAGTATAATATGATAGTCAACCTCAGTTCTTTCACATTGAAAATATCACAAAACGATAAGGTCAGAGATTAAACCACAGGGATTTGTCTGTGGTATTTTTAGGCAGATGTGAACTTGTTTTGGGGAACAGTAGCCAGACATCACGTAGCACTGTTAATTCAGTATGAGTATTATGGTTTGCTTAACAGCAGTGACCTAACTGGAGCTTCATGATCACCGATGTGGCCTGGCTTCACATGCAGATGACTTGGCATTATGGCACAAGCAAGCTTGCAAAAGAGCAGATAAGGGTACTTTTACTCCTGGAAATTGAAAGTGGCAGTAACGGAGCTTCTGAATCTAAGGCCCAGGTCCTGCAATGAATTGTAGAAGTTCTTTTAAAAGGAGAGGAAGTAAGTTTCTAGAGTGCCCTAATTTTGGATCTCTTTTATTCATTGTAAACCACGAACAAAATATGTTCCTAATGCCGTGTTATCATCTTCAGCGCAGAACGTTTTTCAGAATTATTGATCTGGAATTTTGGTGGTTTTCCTTAATTCTGACTATGTAGTTTTCTTTTCCTGTCCACTTACAAAACTATTTTTACTTCTTGAAAATGTAAATTTGTTTCTTTTCCCTAAACATTGCCTTTTTTTTCTGCCTAAAAAACGAGGCAAAGGTATAGCTTAATTTCTAGGCGATCTCATTGCTATCTATATAGTGCTTCACTTTGAAATGTGTTATATTCACCAGAGTTCACTGTTTGTTTCCATACTTGTTGTATGTATTGTTAGCAGGAACATGCACTTCCTTGCAAACATCACATTTTTTAACTATTCCACAATTTCCTCTCTCATGCTTTTTTATGTTATATCACTTGGTTTTGACTGACATACTTTAATTCTTAGTCTAATAGCCTTTTCCTCTCTGACAAACTGGAAATTAAAATATGTCACAGTCCAGAGAGATATTCCGTGTATCTGGACTCCAATCTGCTTATAAACCATGATGTATATGAACATATCTTCATATAGGCCATGACTTAAACCCTCACAAAAGAGTTTGCAGGATTGATGCCACAGTGTCACAAGTACTAAAAAATATTTCAAAAAGGAATGAAAGAGTCTTTTAAATAATCAAATATACATATTTCTCCTGATTTAGCTACCATGGTAGTTGCCATCATTAACTAACATGAGAGCTGCATCTTGATTGCCTACTGGAGGCAACAAGTGCAAACTGAATCCACTGGCTTCATCTCTCTTGAGAGCCAGTATGAACCAGGGACATTCCTGGTCTCTCAGGTTCCATCATCTGTTCCTCCTAAGTGTTACAGCTGCCCTTGGTGTGGCAGCCTGCTCTCTTCCAGACATTTCCATGGTCTGGGAGTTAGCACAAGGTGTGGGTATTCCCCATAGGCAGTTTTTGCCCTGTCACAGTATTTTCGATGCTGAGAGTTTGTCTGCATGGAGATGGCCAACTCATGCCCTGATGCCAGAGAATGGGGTTTTGTTTAGCTTAGGTGGCTGTTGTTTCTCTATTTTGTTGTATTTATTCTTTTTAATCTTTATTTCAGTTTTCCAGTGAATAAAAGAGAACAGATCACTTCTGTTCATTTTCAGTCTTGTTCTTTTTCAAGTTTTGTTCCTTTACCTCCAAGTTCCTTATCCTTGTTTTAAATAAAAGATATGTATGGTGTTGTGCAGATATATTACTGTATGGATAATTCCTAAGAGATTTTCTTATGACCCTTTCGAGTATCCATGTAAACGAGCCAGTTTATTAGGGGAAAAAGAGTGCATTTGTCAGCTGTAATATTTACCTCATAATAAACATCGGAGAACAGCTGTGACATCATTACTTGGAACAAATAAGCCATTAATCAACAAAGCAGCCTGATCTTCCCCATTTGCATAGAACTATTCTCCCAAAGGCTTCCAGTTTTCCACTTCCAGGTCCCAATTGCTGACTTCTCAGTTTCAAAGCTATAGTCAAAATCCTGGCAAAAAAGATGGATTATTTAAAAAAAAAAAAAGCTTAAACGAGCATAATTGATTTTCATAATATCTCTGCTTAAAGAGTTGATGGTCGAATGACATTCCTGTTGAGTGTGCACTCATAGAAAATGATTGCTTAAGATGAATGCAACTATGGAGAAGATTAACAGTAAATTCTACATGACCGGAGTCAAAGACTTATGTTAGACTATAATTCATAGACTAAACTTGTAATCAACGTGATCCCTATATAATATATTTCTAAACAAAGAAGTGACTCATACCTCTGCCCTTGCAATCAGAACAGGAAACACAACATAAAACAAGAGAGTGAGAGGAAGGGTAGTTCTGCTTCAGGTTCCTTTCTGGACAAGAATTTTTCATGCACACATATTACTTTGTCTTCCTTGTTCCCACATTTGCTCACTTCTTTGCAGTATGGGTAACCCTTAGAGGCAGGAATTGCTATTAACAGTGAGATAGCGGGAGCTTCAATATGGTAAAGGCTTTGAAAAAATGCAACCCTTTACACATCTGGCACAAGGGAAAATGGAGTCCTGCGGAATCTATGTGCTAAGAGAGCATAAATGTTGGTTCTTGAAGAAAGGAAATAGAATTAAAACAAAACATTATTATTGAATGGAATAGAATTCTATCCCATACACAATAAAGGATAGCTTGGAACTTCTTATCTTTCATTACTGTTTCAACCATCATAACTCTTCCACTATTCTAATTACTTTACTAGCTTTTATTTTGTCCTGACTTTCAGGAGAGTGCGTAATATATAACCTGGAGGTCAAGGGGGAAATATTGCTCTCCTGCTCATTTTAAGAATGCCAATGTTAGATCTATGCTGCCCTCCTAACCTTGTCCCTGGAGAGACAAAATATATTTGCTCTCTCCAATATTCTTTTTCTTCCCTTCTCCACAACACATATATTGTACTGTTTTTTGTTAGCTTAGTTTTGTTTTTAATATTACTCAGACAAGCTCAAATATGGTATATAATCCCTGATTTTCATTTCTGACTCACAGCTTCATCATACTACAGTATCCTGTGGTGAGCGAAGTTAAATAAGTCTATACTTGATGGGTCATTATGCAGTGTCATATTTATAATCAAACCGAACAAGGATATAGAAATACAAAAAATCAAGAGTTTTTCTTATACACATTTTAATGTTTATAGTATTTCTCTATTCTTTGTACATAATCTTTGTAAAAACAATTATGCTTTGGAACATTCACTATATATTATTTCTGGCAGATCCTGTTACTATAATTATTCATCAGTACATTTGTCTAAGTAGCACTCATATAAAAATGTTGTTGTTTATGAAATGCCAAATAAAAGAACTGGAGACCTAGGAAAAACAACAACAACAACAACATCATCATTAACAACAACAACAACAATAACAACAAAGGTATCTAGTTATTAGGTCCTATTCTTCAGGATCATAATCTGGCAACAAATTACGTGATTTGTTTAAGAAGATTCTGTTTAGTTCCTGTAGTTCTGAACTGGTTCCCGCTGAGGCCTGCGTAGTTTCCTGACTGATAAGGCATTAAAGATTGTTTTTCTTCCATAGAGTAGAAAGTATTGTGACTCTTGTGTTCAGTACTAGAAGTCAATGCCTACTCTCCATCCTTGGGTTATGCTGGTTACCTGAATTCCTAGCTCCATTTTCAAGTCAAATTTATCATTAAAGCAAATTCCCATATGCATGAAACAGCTGCCTGTTGCTCTTTGTGAAGACAATTTCAAGAAACTGCCTCTAGAGTCCAGTGGATCTTTGTCTAATATTATGGAATAGAACAGCTGGCTAATGATTTAAAATCACAATCAGCAATCCATCATCCAGTCACCAATGAAGTACATTTACGACCCACAGGTGAGGAATACATAGCTGCTCACATTCAAAATAACCTGATTATAGCTATAAGCAAAGGATTCAAGAATTAGTATTATTTCAAAGAATTAAAAAAAAAAAAAAAAGAATTGCACTAGCAGCAGTGTTAGATTCCTGCTCCTCAATAATATTTTAATGAGATAAACTGTCAATAAGTAGATAATATTACATCATAAAAAAACTCTTAAGTTTATGACTACATTATAAGCAGCCAGGATTCATGTCCAAATACAGTATATTAACTGTTTAACTCTAAATCAACTTTATAGTTTGCATGTGTTAAAATAGTTTCTTCCAAACTGCATATAACACTTGAAATGTCCCCATTTGGCAGTAACTAAAGATAATTTTCAATCAAGAGAACACTTGGCCAAGTGAACAAGTAAGCTCTGAACAGTATTTGCAAGCCCACAAAAGCTCTGCCGTGTGTCCAAAAATGAAGTGTCCAAACATAGAATACTCATGGCATGGTGTACTATCTAGTTTAAGTGTTTGTTTCCCAATAGTTCAATAGTTTCAACATATAAATAGTCTGGAAGAAATAAGGATGTTAAAGGATGTTTTTTCTTTTTCTTTTCTTTTTTTTTTTCTTTTTTTTTGTTAGAACTTAAGAGGAATGGAAGGTATACCTCTACTCTGCACCCCACAGGCATATTCATATTTTTGTGTGGAAAAATAAATTTTGGCACATTATCATAAATTGAAACATTTGTGGAAAATTGATAGATCCAAACCTTGAACACTAGAGGATAGATTTTTGTATAACATTATAAGTAAATGTCTCTGCTTAATTCACTTAGATACTTTGCACTTCACGAATGGGCACAGTTACACATATTCCATCTTAAAGATTATAATAAAAGTTTCAGTACCTCAGCATGTCGAGTGAGAATATAAATAAGTTGTCATGATTTACATAACATTCCAAAATGACAAATCTGGATATTTTATTTAACCTTTTCTAGTATATAAATGCACTTTGGATAAGTGAAACTTTCTTAATGAAAAGGAGAAACTGTTTACAAATTCTTTAAAGAAGAAATTCAACAAATTAACTTAATTTGGCTCTGGATAAGATAGTTGAGTATGTCTTTAGTTCTTTTTTATGGCTATTAAACACAAAAACACAAACACCAAGTGTTGCAGTAGGCCGTCATGCCGACGTGAAAGGCGACAACCAAGAACCAATTCTGTCTCTCTTCAAGAAAACGTAACTGGTGATATAAAATGTTAGATGAAATAAGAAAGAATGTACAATATTGAAGCAGAAATTCCTGGAAATAATATCTTCAGAGCTTCACAATAAATACTGATGATGATGCCTTGTGTCTTGCTGCTGACAGCAATACAACTAGTCTTGGTAATATGTGACTACGGACTCCTGCTAACATGTAGCAGGTAGTGTAACATTGCTATGTAATATTCTGAGTGTAGTGTTGAAATTCAGAAAAAAAATACAAAATGAAGAGTGAGTTTGGTTATCTGGAGTATTTCAAGAACAGATGAGACAGGTGTCCTTTAAACAGTATCACTATATTTTCAGGACTTGGCATTATAAGATTATGCATTGTGGATCTCGATAAAGGATGTTTCTGAATTCTTTTATGGTCTATCATTGGATTGTTTGTAATCTTCATATGCATTTCTTCCTCTGCGTTAATGGATCTTTCACAACACATTAAAAAATGCTTGAAGTTCTTGAAGAATATATTCATATATTACTGCTATGTAACATAAAACAGTGCATGATATCAGCAAAACAGCCTGACTCTGAGATCTCTCTCCAACAGGTTTAGTTCTTGTTTAGTTCTTCAGGTTCTGTAATTCTTATGAACTTAAGAACTGTGTACATTCATCAATCCTGAACATACATTTCTTAAGCATGCTGAAGATAGGAGACAGAAGCAAAAATTAAGTCATGGACATCAATGTATTTCCCAGAATCTATGTGGACATGAGGCAACGTGACTCTTTAAGACAAGAGGCAATGGCCACAAACTGAAACACAGGAAGTTCTGTGGGAATTTGAGGAAAAAATTCCTGTCTTTGATGGCTACAGGCTGCCCAGAGAGGAGGTGGAGTCTCCTTCTCTGGTGATACTCAAAACCTATGTGGATGTGATTCTATGCAACATTCTGTGGATGATCCTGCTGGTACAGTACCCTTGTACAGTAGGGTTGGACTAGATGACCTCCAGAGGTCCATTTAAACCTTAATTATTCCTTGATTCTACGGTTCTGTGGACTATGACTCTCTTGTGAGTGAGAGATGCTTATAATCTTCCTACTATGCAAGTTAAAATGTTGTAGAAGTATCTAATAAAAATAGTGCACTGATTGTTAACTCATCATAGAAAACAGATAAAACCACACTGACTGTTCCCAGCTACTCATAGAATCAGAGAATCATAAAATGTTGAAAGTTGGAAGGCATCTATAGAGGTCATCTAGTCCAACTGCCCTGCACTCGCAGGGTCACCTAGAGTATGTGGCAGAGGACTGCGTCCAGGCGGGTTTGAAGATCTCCAGAGAAGGAGACTCTACAACCTCTCTTGGCAGCCTGTTCCAGTGCTCTGTCACTCTCACTGTCAGGAAATTTTTCCTTAAGTTCCTGTGGAACTTTGGATGCTTTAGTTTGTGGCCATTTCCTCCAGTTCTACCAGTGGCCACCACTGAAAAGAGGCCAGCCCCATCCTCCTCCCTCCCTCCCTTGAGGTACTTACAGACACTGATCAGGTCCCCTCTCAGCCTTCTCTTCTCCAGGCTGAACAGGCCCAGCTATCTCAGCCTTTCCTCACAAGGCAGATGTTCCAGGCCCCTGATCAGGCCCCTTGTGGTCCTGTGTTGGACTCTCTCCAGCAGCTCCACATCCCTCTTGTACAGGGGAGCCCAGAACTGGACACAATACTCCAGATGTGGCCTCACCAGGGCTGAGTGGAGGGGCAGGATCACCTCTCTCAACCTGCTGGAGATACTCTTCTTAATGCACCCCAGGATCCCATTGGCCTTCTTGGCCATGAGGGCACACATGGTCAACTGGCTGTCCTCATGGTCAACTGGTTGTCCATCATGACACCCAGGTCCCTCTCTGCAGAGCTGCTCTCCAGAAGGTCGGTCCCCAACCTGTACTGATGCATGGGGTTATTCCTCCCTAAGTGCAGGACCTTGCGCTTGTCTTTGTTGAATTTCATAAGATTTCTCATTTTCCAGTGATGAAGTCTGTCCAGGTCTCTTTGGATGGCAGTGCAGTCCTCTGGGCTATTGGATACTCCCTCAATTTGGTATCATCAGCAAACTTGCTGAGGCAGCACTCAGTCCCTTCATCCAGGTCATTGATGAATAAATTGAACAGGACTGGACCAAGGACTGACCTCTGGGGGACACTACTAACAACAGGCCTCCAACTAGACTGTGGTTTCTGCCTTCTCCTTCTTGAAACCATTCACCTCATTGGTAGCATAGAGGAGAACACAACCTGGGCTCCCATACCTTTGATGGCCATCCCTATGGCTCTTATATCTCACTTGATGTCCCTCAGTTTCCCCATGGCATCATTAGTGCCTACGTGAAACAGTACCAGGGGATAACAGACTCCTGGACAAGCCTCAGGAGCCTCTCTGCAACATCCCTTATTCGAGCCCCTGGCAAGCAGCAGACCTGTCTGGTTAATGGGTCTGGTCTACAGATCAGTGGCTTCCTTGCCCTGCAGCAGGGAGTCACCCACGAGCTGCTGCTTCTTCTGGGTGCTCCTTTTCTCCTTAAAGGGAGCAGCGTCACAGCATGGGTCATACTCTCTCATTCTTTCATGTACCAGTAGGAAGCAATCATCTCCATAATCTTCATGTGGTGAAGCTGAACAATCTGTCACTTCCTAGATCTTTGCCCTTGCCATTCTTGAAGATGGGTGAAGTAGTTGTTTCTTTTAGTTATCAGGAATCTTCTTTATATATAGTCTACACCTTTGCTATATTTTTTT
>JAWLRI010000824.1:2891125-2929350 GCA_034781795.1 Crypturellus tataupa
GATGGGTGAAGTAGTTGTTTCTTTTAGTTATCAGGAATCTTCTTTATATATAGTCTACACCTTTGCTATATTTTTTTTTAAAATTATGGATTAAAATTTGTGATGACATTGGCAAAGACCCTGACCACCTTTGGATGCATCTTGCCTGGTCTTACAAACTTGTACACATCCATTGGCTTATGTCCATTTGGCTGATGTCCTCCTTAACAGTATCTTCCTCAACAGTGCTCTTCTGCTATGCTTCCACATCTTAGCAATTCCAGTGATGTTACAGATCTCTGAATGTGCACAGCAATTAATTCCTCCTATTTAGTTGTAGTATGTATGTTTTTGTGTGTTGACACTGGAGATAGACCCCTGTTGTACCACATAAGCAAAATGAGAGGGGTTCCCTCATTGCCCTGAACTTCAAAAACATTCTCTCTGTGTCTGATAGATTTCCTCTCTTCCAGCAGTCCTCATTCTCTGATCATGAAAGCCAATGGCTTGTCTGTGGAATCCACCATATGGTCATACATGTGTTGATCCATAGATGCATCCACTCCTGTGTGCACTCCCATGTCTCTCACCTTGGCCGCTACTGCTGTTTAGTCCACCCAAGCTCTCCCCTAGCAATGTCATACTTACCAATATTTACCCATATGAATAAGCTGTAAAGGTCCTCAGTTGATGTGAATCTTTCCTCAATTCCTTTGAACCCTGGGATCTGGGTACTGGGCCCTGTATGAACAGCAAAGCTCACAACACTGTGAAGAAAATACACAAATGTTTTCTCCTTAGAAGTTAAGAGTTTCTGATGGCACTTTATCATATTAGAGAATCAAAAATCTGTCATATCCAGATTTACTGCTTGAAATACCAAAAAATTAACTTCATGATTCATGTATTTTCCAAACAAAATAAAACTAATAAAAAAAAGGAAAAAAAAAAAAAAAAAAAAAGAAAGGATGGTTATGGTTTATAACGTACAAATATTTTCATTCTGAGGACACTTCTGTTATTTACAAAAGCAAGCTTAGAAAATAAGTAAGTGACCTGTAAGCTTCTGGGTTGCTAGGATTCCAAAAGACTGAGCTAAAGATTTTAGTGTAATCTCCATAGCAATTATTTGGAGGGTGCCTCACTTTTCTTTCAGTCATTTTAATTAGGAATTTACTTCAGTGAAGGTAAAAAGCTGAATGTAATAAACATAAAATATTTTCCTACTTGGATTGATTTGCAAAAAGATAATTGGTTTTATATTTTTATAAAGTTCTTTTCTTCCTTAATAGGTAAATTTTTGTTTCAAATTGCAGGCTTCTACAGCCTTTTTGTGCCAAAGTGTCTCTGAAATTCACAAAGGACCAAACTGCCAATTATTCTGAGAACGTGCTTATCCACGTGATTGCTAGCAATTCTTTGTGAGTTATCAGAAAATACAAACTTTGGCCCTTAGTCAGTCCACAGTAAATGCTGAGAGAAAAAGAAAGGTTGCATATAAGCACCAAATATCCAGCCAGTTGGTGTCTTTTTATCTACAATAATTCTTCAAGAAAATGATCGACTCAGCAGTGGCCAAGAATCATCACAGTAAATAATGCTTTGGAAAGTCAATGAAATAGAATGAGTAGATGCCGGAATATGTGGTAATCTGCTCCAGGACTTCCAGTCTGTTGACCTGCTTATATGTAGAACCTTTTGGATAAATAGCAAATCGGCACAAATGTAGGAACACCAGAGGACGGCCAAAAGAAATACATAGCGGGAACAGCTCCATGACATTTGTACTAAATCTCCTTGGAAATTATTTGAGAAATGAATTTCAGTAGATACAGTTGGACCATAACTGCAAAGCACGTGTATCCCTGCAGTTAAATTTTAGCAAACAGCACAGGAGGGAGAAGATTAGTATTAAAAATCTATAACAAACCATATCATGTGTTTGCTGTGGCAGAACAGTTACAGGCAGGGAACAGAGACTGCCTTGACACCACTGATGTGAGACTGAATCCAACAACACATTAGCAAAAGAATTTTCCGTGACTCTGAAAGGTCTGCAGCATCACACAGCTGCAGCAGTTCTTTCAATAAATGTTTGTTTTCTGAGTGAAATTGCTTTAAAAAAAGCCATTTAAGCAACAAAGGCAACCAAATTTGTATCAGAGTTTTATAGTTAGGCGTCTTTTGTACATAGATGAGCATCTCCAGCTGTGACAGCAATGAAACACACAGTTTTCTTTTCTTTGGTTAATTGGTGTGATGAAGTTTTGTCTGAACCCTGGAGAAAAGTCAATAGGAAGAAACTTTGAGCAAGGAAAATAGTCACAGACTCCTGGCAATTAATAAAACAGAATTGAAATGTAAGCAGCATAGTGTAGGTAGAAACATTTGTTACTAATATTCCTGTGATTTTTGGTAATGTACATAGATTTTTTTTTTCCAGAATAGTGCTATGAGGTAATGGTTTTGGAAGTGAGGTTTTTTTGTGGTTTTGGTTTTTGTTGTTGTTGTTTTTTGTTTTTGTTTTAATAAAGCACTAATGCTTCAGAGTAGAAACACCTGGGTTTCTAGCATAATTTGTGAAGAAGGTAGTTCACAGGTAGGGCTGGATAGCTGAAACAGAGATTTGCAAATTACTACAAAACTGGTAGGTAAGAATATCCTGAAATCTACTGAAGGGTTATCTACTGAAGACAACTGTATCTGGCCTAAATGCTAGGTGAGTCTAGTGGCTCATGTAAAGGGAACTGAAGAAGCTGTGAAGAAGTGGTTTTAAAACCTGTTCTGGTTTCTCTCTCTGTTCTTCTGTTTGACCTCAATGAAGTCAGCAGCATACTCTGTAAATTGGATGCCAGGGAAGAGGTCATAAAAGTTAAATTTAGCCTAGAAATGCTACTTCTCCTCTAGATGACAATTCAGGGCAGGGTAATTTCAGGCTTTCTGATATATATGTATTTTTAATATATCCACTTATTGTAGAAGGAGATTACACTTTAAGTATCTGACTGAAGCTTAATTCCTGCTCTTATCTAGTTTTTTTTTTTTTCTACATGTGATAAGTTATTATTTTTTCCTCAGCTGTCTTTTCATTAAGCCCACTAGCTCTTATTTTAGGAAAAAAAAAACTTTAAAAGATATCCTGCCTTGATATGGAGAGTTCAAAACATGGGAAATTCATCAGTTCTAGTTTATTAGAAATATTTATCAAGCTTCACTGTTAAAATGTTTTTACCTGGATTAGCTGAGCTCCGAGCCATTCCACTTCTCTTTGCATCTTTCTGCTACATTAAAGAGCTTTGTGGTATTTGATGTTTCTCTCTTAAAGAAAATCATCGTCCTGTCCTTTCACTAAAACTAGGAGTTTGAGGAATCCCCAGTTGCAAAGGAATCCCAAGTCAGAGGAGATCCGTCTTTATGTCAGTGCCTCTTCACTGCTGCCACAAAGTATTTTGGGCAGGTGAAAAGTTGGAGAACCCTGTATTCCTCGCAACTTTAACAAGGGAGCAGTGCCTACGTGATATTCCTGCCAAAGCAATTTTTAGCAACTTCTACACTCAAAAGTGAACCAAACAGGGGCCTGGCTCTTGTCTCTCACTCCACTTCCTTCCTTTGAGATCTTATATAGTATATAAGAGCTATATTGACATATGCATGAGGAGTGAAGGTACAAATGGGTTACTCATAATCTAAGCACATCTTCCGTGAGTCAGACTTACATAGGACATACAACAAAAGGTACATGGCCAACCCAAAGGGCAAGGGGGTAAACTAGAAACTAATTGAAGAGTTCACCCATTAAGCTTGATAATAGGTGATTCCAGAACAAAATTCTTGGCTTGTAAGCCAAGAAAGGCAAGAACTCAGGTGTTACGTGTGTCTGTGAAAAAGCTAAGTTCAGCAGCAACTATTAACACTTATGTTAGAAATGCTGCTAAGAAATACAGTTGTGTAATGAACAGAACATTCTTCTGATAATTCTACTCAGGATATTATTATTATCTCTATACCTGCACCTACTAAACCTCATATTGTGTTTAATTTATTTGGCTCTTCCATCAGAAATTCCTACTGTTTGTTTGGATATGAAAGGAATGTAGATATAATGCCTATGAAAACAAAATTCATCAAAGTAAATGCAACACTAAGGAGCTATGAGGCAGCATTGTTTTTAGGGAGTCCAACTCACTAAAAAAATGAAAGGATGTTCTTACCTTGCACATGCCAACTTTTCATGGTGCTGAGCACTGGCATGGAATCTACATGTAGTTTTTTTTCACTTTATCCGGTTGCTAAATTACTCTAAATTCAGGCTTTGATGTACTGCAGATGATAGAGCAATATCTGTAACTGTTTTACGTTAGAGAATGAAATACAAACTTTAATTCACATAAAATGATTAGTGTGAAAAATGGCATCAGTTTCACTGATATTAACTGTAAAGCCTGCTTCCCTCAAATATACTTCTAGCTTATGGTAGATGTTATAGATCAGTTATTAAAAAAGTGGGATTGCTGCAAAAAATAATGTACAGACATTCAAGTTGTTCTGAGCATCTGAGCACCTAAACTTTTACTGGCACATTTAAGCTTAATACTGATGAATTTTAATGGCTAGGCAGCCAATTCACTATTTTTAGGAGTCAGAGAAAACTACTGTCAGTATTACTGGAACGAAGAAGCACAGAAGCAGTGGAAGAAGAAACTGAAGAGTTTTTATTTCTTTGAGAACTTAGGCTAGGAACTTTCCAAAGAAATGATGGTGCATATTAACAGTTTGAAGTTAAAATTATAACAAAGGAGTGATTGTTATTCTCAGAGCAATATTTACTGAGCAACTTTACAGAAAAAAAATCATAATAAACATATACGCATTTAAAGAAATCCATTTTCAAATTATTCACCTCTGATCTCAGATTCTTCTCAGAGACAATTTCTCCTATGATTGTAACTGATTTTGAAATTCAATCATCTTAACTGCGAGATGAAGAAATCTCCCAAAGTGATGAACTCCGTTCAGAAATGGCCCTACATGAACTCAGTTCAATGTCATCAACATTGTTCAGAAACACAACTGAGTTGAGCGCAGCTACGTGTGCTTCCAGAGAAGGAGGCTCAATCAGGCTCCTCTCCCTTGGGATTTCTGCTCTAGCGATTCAAGGGCTGGGACCGAGGTAGTATGTCTGGGCCCACACTTGGTGGAACAAACATTTTAGGGAGCTTACACTACTGTAATTCCCTCAGGAATACTTTCTGTTGGTCCCCTCTATATTGAGTAGGGCCAAAAGAACCATGGGTTAAGAAAGGAAAGCTTTGCAAAGAAATACCATGGTCCTTCCATGAACCCTTCTAGTATTTTGTTACAGTTGTTGTTTTTTAGTTCCTCTGGTTAAATTTCTCTCAAAAGGAAAAAGAAGGGGAAGAAAGTGCAGTGACTGAAACAGAACATCTTTTCCTAAAGATGAAGAAATTGCAAATTATTAGACTTTAAAAAACAAATATAGTCATTTAAATAAACATCAACATATTTTGTTTTCTTTGTTCCATTCTTCTTAGTAATCTTAATTCTCTCAAGACCATCTAAGAAGACAAATTGTTGTATGAAGAGAGGTTTCTACAGGAAAGGGATATAGAGGGAAAGGATTTCTGCTAATATAATTTACAAAAAGATGGGGTTTGCAGGTGTTCTATATTATGCATTTGGATTTCCAAATCTGCACCTAATATTTTTTCTTTCCATAGTGAGTATGATAGGTTAATCTTTATTTAAAATATACTTTAAAATAATATTTAAACTTCTTTGCCAAAATTGGATATGAATTTTAAAACAAAGAAAATGTTCATGTTTGCTGTAATAATTGACACTCTTTCTGTATCACCCGAGAAATGATACCTGCATTGATGGAATGCAAAAAAAGATGAAATTAATTTTTAAAGGAAAACGCATTTTTGAAATGTATTCTTTTTTCTTTGAGTGTTTATTAAAAAAGAGTAACGTATTCCTTCCATATTGAAAAGAAATTTTTTACTTATCCTTTGTCTATTAACTCTGAATAAATAATGATTTTGGTACTCCCCATCACTGTAACTTTCAGAGAAGAGTCAAGCCTGGCATGTTATGTTACTCCTTCAAATCCACTGTAATGGTATGAGTGTAGTATGATTAGCTACAGCTCCTCTATCCTCTAACATGGAAAGGTACAAAAAAGACTGATGGCAGGAAAAAAGATATTTTGAAGGATGCACTTCTGTGGTTGATCTGAATATTGCTTTACCAGCACTTCACCAGCAGTGATGTTAATGGGATCATAGTATGCATAGCAATGGTGTACCAGTGATTTTCAAATGTGAATAAAGAGTTATGTAAAAGATATATGGCTTCCATTAAGAACAACACCTAATCCTTGATCCACCCTTAAGGAAATAAAATGTCTATTTGAACAGTGTCACAAAGCTTCATTGAGTTCATATAGCTTTCGGAGAATGATGGAAATGGAGATAAATTTGATAGTCTTGAGATTTCTTATAGCAGGAATGATAAAAATAGGCACAAAAAGAGTATCTAAAAGGTTTAATTATAAACAGAAGTGATAGAGGAGGCAGCTCCTCTCTTTTCTAAACTCTCTTCCAGATCAGTTTACCATGATTGCCTTCCTGGGTTTCCCCATGGGTGAACACCCTAACATCCATACTCAGGCTTCTCTTCTGTGGGAAGCATTCATTTGGGAGGTGAATGTGATATGTAAGTCACCTCCTTTAGAGTTCATAGTACTAAGAATTTTAAGGGATGAAAAACTGAAGCAACTATTATATAAAAGCATTTGACTGAGAGGTCTCCTATAACGTGGCATGTTTCTTAACACATTCTTTTTCAGTTCAGAATCTGAAGAATTTTGGAAAGATTAGTGGAAATTTCGAGTTTTAGGACTATATGTTGATATACATATAATACTAATGTTATGCTTATATTATCATGCTAAGCTTAATACATATTATCTGAAAATACAAATAAAAAAAAATATAACTATGTATTCAAAGTTTAATTGCATAGAGTAAATGTATGGTGAAATAAGTTTCTTTCTTTTATTTCCGAAAAAAATAGTTTAAATATATTTTCCCTGTAATGGGAAAAACTTTGCTCAGTTATCATAGCACTGTACTTTCATTTCAGTTTTCACTATCATTATGGCAAAGATTCACCAGGAAAAGCCCTGGAGCTTTCTATATCACTTCCCAAGGAAGTGGCAAAGGTGACAAAGTAGAACAGGCAAAATTTTTTTTTTTTTTTTAGTTATGGCAAAAAAAAGACAGGAAAACAATAGTCAGGTGCCAATATTTAAAAACTCATTGCCAGTAAAAGTGTTCCTAAAACAGAACTTTGGGCAATTACTTTCATAGAAAATTTTGGATCATTCTCCTGTATTCACTCTGCTGACTTTGGCTAAAAAGTTGATGGTTCTTTCTATCAATGTATCTATTAGATACATAAATGCACTGTTCCATAGGATTCTGGGTTTTGCCTGCTTGTCAGTGTTTTTCACTTCATTTATGGAATATGGTCATGCACAGGCCTATTATACTGGGCATTATATTATAGTTATTTCAAGTATCTCCATGGGAGAGAGTGTTTTCTCCCCCTTCACGTGTACACTCATGTGAAGGGCTACCTATGTACCTACTAAAAAATTCAATAGTGCCTAGGGAAAGTGCTAAATGATGGAAATAATTTTTAATGAAAGATGAATTTTTGGTTAAGTTTAGGTGATATTTTAATTTAGAACTGAGTAGAAACTGGTGGCAATAGGATCTTTCTGATTTTAACTTGAAACAGTATTGAATCATAGATATAGATGCAGATTCAGAGCTTCGTTTGGGTGCCTAGATTATGACTTCCCATTCTGTTTGCCTAAGCATATCTTTACTGAAATCTGAAATGCAGCCCACTCTGTGCGCTCTTACTCATAGGCCTTCACCCAAGATATATTCCATGAGTCACTGGCTACTTGGGTTAAATGCTCCTTGTCCATTTTAGATCAGACATTTCTCGTCCACATATTAGCTGCCAAAATAGTTTGGAAAGTCACTTACCAATAATGGTGTGTTTGGCAGCTAATGACAATTGCATAATCAGCTTTCATTTTCCATTGTCCAGTGATCTAATAGAAAAGACATTAGAGTGCAAAGATTGTTATACTTATTTTTATTCTAATCGTTTTTTTTCAAAACATTATTCAATAGAAAGTATCCCAAAGAAAGACTAATAAATATTCATGTTCTCCAGGAACAGTAATTAAAGTTAATACAGTTAATAAAACATCTGTTTATAAACTGTTTCTCAATATGTGTCCAGCTCATAATTGTTTATGTAAGTCACATACCTGCCTGATCAAGCACTACCACAGATTAGGGATAAATAGTTTTGTTATGGAATAAGAGGATTTCTCTAGCAGTTTTTTTCTTTTTCCTCATCTGTCTTGTCAGACAGGAGCCATGAGTTGTTCCTAAAGATTGTTCCTCATGTTCATAAACATTATGTCAGCATACTTGAATGGGAGTAGTTGAAAAAAACGAGATCCAAATATTATTCTCAGAATAACCAATCCTCAATGACTCTAATGAGAGAGAAAAAATTGAAAGATATAAAGCAAGAAAAATAAGAAATCATTGCTATACTAGTTAAATATGAAAAAAAAGCTAAAAAAGTAAAGCTTAAATACATAAAGAAAACACAGAAGATATATGGTCTCTTCATACATTGCTTTTAGTTAATGCATGAAGCTATAAACTTTGGCATGGATATTTCTTACAACAATTTATTCATTTAGCTTCCCTCTTCTTTTCCCATTCTTTTATCCTTTACTTCGAGCTTCACAATGCATCTTTAGTCTTCTACTCTTTTTTTTTTTTTTTTTTTCGTTATCCCTCTTCCCTGGAGTGCAGTCTCCCTCCATACACTTTTTCATTCCTCCATTTGTTGCTTTCATCCTTTAAATCCAAATCCTTATTCTAGAATCTAGATTATCTCATAAAACCTGAGACTTCAGAAAGATCTTCTTTATTCAGCACACAGAGATCCTCTCTTTTATTTATTTATTTTTCCCACCCCTACAACTATCCAACCTTATTGCTAGCAGCTAGTCAATGTTCACGCGACAGGAATAAACACCACAACTGAAACCCACCTTCATTTCTGGATGTAGACAGTAAGTCTTTTTACCTTTAAATCATGCCACATATTTGAACTTTGTTATAGCCCCTTCTTTCATTCTGTTTATATACACAGAGCTATTGCCTGGAGTTCTTTTATATTACACAAATCTCCTTGAAGCATATAGAATAAGTGAAGCCAAACATAAGGAGAGATTTTACTGGCTCAGGATTAACATGTTAAAATATTTTTGGATGCAGTAAGATAAACCATTCAAAAATTAAATTTTAAGCTAGTGGTCTGGGAAAATGGGCAAAAAAATATGTCCACTGAAATGAATTTCCATTCTCACTCAGGTTGTAGCTGGATTGCGTGTAGAGTAGCATATGCATCTTGGATAAATGGAGCAATGGAACACAAAGCTAACATTGCCAGAAAAAGGCCTTCAGCTATTTATTATTAAAGATTTTTTAAATCTCCCAAAGCCAAATCTAATGCCTGAAACAAAGAGGATAATGCTAAAAATCTCTGTATAACATGTTGAATCAGTACAGGAACTAGGAGCATTCTAGAAGAGCTACTACTTAAAATGCAATTGCTCCAGTCATTTGGTCTAACTCAATTCAATCATTCGGTCTAACTGATCTGCTAGACAACTTGTTTTTGAACAATAACTTTTAAAGTACTTGCTTAGTATTAAAAAAAAAAAAGACTGCCTTTGTTTAGTATCTGGCAGACTACATTTATATATAGTCCTCTCTATTTTACTGTTCCCTAGTTTAGTCTTTCTGCTAGTTAACTTAACAGTCACGGGGTCCATTTTCTGGCCTGGAGGCCAACTGGCAGGGTTGACCGCATTATTAAACTACCTCCCTTTCCAAATCAGGAGGGCCACAGCTGAATCACCTCTCAGGAATGGTTTGTGTCCCTTCCTAACTCCTGAATTTCATTTGAGAAGTGTTATTAGCTTTCCCAGACAAAAAAAAAAAAAAAAAAAAAAAAAAAAAAAAAAAAAAAAAATCCTAAGGATTATTGCAACATTTAAAGTCAGTTGAGTTTCAGTGTCTGTGTCTCTGCTTTAGCAGACAGGGTGAAGAGCATTAGAACTGGGATTGTTGCCGTCCCTTATACTGTGTAGATGTGACTTTCTAGAATGAGAAATTTACTTATGAATCAAAGAGAAACTATTGCCGCTCTGTACCCCTTGACAGTGTTTTATATGCGAGAGCAAAGAAAATTTTTTTTTGCTCAATATTTTGCAATGCCTGAGATTCACTTAAAGCTGTAGATTTGTTCAAAACCAATGTGCTCAAGGTGAAATTTGAAACTAAATTGGACTATACTTTTTGTATTCTGAATTCTTCTTGCAGGATCTCCAGAATACTCAAAACTGCTGCTTCCAAAACCTCTGTCTTGCTAAGGCAAGGTTCTTTGTCAAAGCCTGTACAAACCTGTCCACACTGCACCTCTTTTCAGATCCAGGCTATGCTGCAGGCTGTTTGCTCCAATTTGTCAAACATGATGTTGAAAACACAGCTGGTTCCTGAATTACTTGTTATGAGTCCCAGCATATTCTAATTCCAATTGGTCCTGCCCCTTTTCCAGAATCAAGGAGGGTGTGCTTTTCTTCTATCTCTTCTCTCTCTGCTTTTACACGCCAGGCCTGGAGTTCCTCCCACCCTGGTAAGAATCCCTGGTGAGAATCCCCATCCCTATCAGCCCCTAGGCTTAGTTCTATACTTCCCCTGAGCCCTGTGCACATTGACCTCTGCATTTACACTGAGTGACACTGCGTGGTACCGGGATTTTTATTTTTAGTTCTTGAGGCATTAAAAACTGTCCCAAATGTTAGGATCAGAGTCTTAATCCTAATGGTCAGTAGATAATAGGATCTCACTCTGAATGATTGCTGTTGTAGTTCTCAAGATGTAGCTAAAGCTGTTTGGATCAGCTTAAAAAAAAAAAAAATAATTCTCTTTAAAGCAACTGGCAAAACATAGCCTACCCCTGCACACTTAAGTTTTCCTAACTAGACTCCTTAGTAATTATTTTTATCACTCCTTGATTTTGACTTCAAATATGCATGGGGAAATAGATAAAGAAAGGAGGACCACAGAAGGGGAATAGCTACTACGTGTATGTATGTGTTTGGAGGCGGTGAAGGGAAGTCGGCAGCTGACATTACATAAAAGATGATCACAGCATATGGAGAGTACATGAGCAGCAAATGGTAAACAGAAAGCATGTAAGGATAGGGGAGAAAGAGAAGAATAAGCATAAAAATACTTTGCTCCCTTTTTTTTTGTCAGAAGCAGACATTATGCAAAGTGTAGCAGGACAATATTACAGAACATCTGAGATTGGAAGTGACCTCTGCAGGATATCTAGTCCAACACTCTGCTCAGAGCCAGGACAGCTTGAGTATTTTACTCTAATTGGTCAACAAAAGGAACAATTTCAGTCTATTTGATTCATACTAATCAGAAAAGTGAAAAAGAAATCATCTTTGGGCTTTTGTTTCTTGAAATTCTGAATTTTGAAATTCTGAACCAGAATGTGTCCTCAGGATCTGTGCTCCTCTGGCAATGGCCTGTCTTTTCATTCTTAACAATTTAGGACCCATGACCCTGTCATTTTCCTCTAGAAAGGTTGAAGTTTTCAGGGGGATGTGTAAGAGCAAAAGGGTAACAAAACCCTTTAAATCGGTTTCTAAAGACTACCGAGTCACTGAGCCCTTCCTAGGAGTCCCTTCCTAGGAGAGAATATATATTTGCCTTCAGTTTGCTATATGGATGAAAAAAGGGATAAGGAAAGAATAAGGAAAAGTTAAGGAAAGAATAAGAAAGAGCATGCCAAAGGAGTATGAGGAGAATAAAGGATTGCTTTTTAAATTATGATTCTTAAACACCTAACTTCCATTCTAGAGATGAGTCTGTAAATTTTTTAGTCTAGTAGCAGGACCTTAACCAATCTGTTACTGCGTGACAAGAGAATAGCAAACATGAATGCTGTTTTCCATTAAGATGAAATTATGATCTATGCAAGTGGAGATTGTTGAGCTTTATTCCACACTGCAAAACTTAACTGCAAATGTTTAAGAGAAGGACATCTTCAACTATGGGAGTAAGTAGAAAATGGAGAAAAATGCAACTGGAGTTTAACAAAAATAGAGGATTGTAGACTAAATTAGTAATGCCTAGCTAAAATAAGAAACGCATGCATGGAAAATGAGTTAGTTATAATACAGATTTGACTTCAGGAAGTTAATTTTATGTCTTGTCATCGACCAAATTATTTGTAAAGCTGTGATTATTACAGCAATTATTGAAGATTGAATTAAGCAAATTACTGCTCACAAATAATTTTAAGTCATCTGTAGCAATCTTGCTGGGGAAAATTTGAAGACAATACACAATTTCCCTTGTTTATTAGATCATAAGAAAATCAGATAGCAGAGGACTGAGTAAAGACCGGATGACTTACTTTGCATTGATTTTCTATACTTTTGCCTTTGATTCATGTTTGATGGAGTTACTGAAATGTTACTTAGTGCTTACCATGTAAGAATTTCACTCTTATAAATATAGAAAATAAAGAAATAAACTTGTCTTTAATTAATATGAACAAAAATACAATGCACTCAAACAAATAATTATCTAATGTGAGTGAAAAACTGGAGAGACAGTAGTGGATTACATGGTAAATTGTACTATTCTGTATGGTTTCTAATTTAATTTTATAGCTAATGACTTTAGGAAAATAATGTTCATTATAGAGTATTTATAATGCTTGAGAGATCACAATGAAGACACAAAGAACTGAATAGTTCAAAGGATAAGAAATGTGTGAGGTAAAGATAACAGAATTGTATTACTTTATCTGATAATTTACGGGAAATATTTCTAATTGTTTCTAATAGCTGGTAGGAGGCCTCTTATCATCTTAAATACATTTTATGTAAATACAATTATTCCTTAAAAAAAACCTCTTCAGTAAAGCAGTTTAACACTTCTGTGTTGGCACCACAATTCTTATTTTTTCAAGAAAGTAAAAGAATTCTTTTCATGACATGAACTGCAAAATGACTTCTAAATCTAGATTTTTTTTAATCTCTGTCAAGTTGTCAGAGTCAATTATAGCTAAGCTCTTCATTTTATTGGTTTTAGATGGTGCAATTAGCATAGTCAGTATTCTAGAAGGACTAAAATACTTTGATCACTTTAAAGTCAAAGCTATGAAAATTGCATTAGCACATTTTTAATGTTAATGTTTTAACGTATTTCCACTCCAATTTACAGTTCAATTTCTCTTCCCTTTCTAATACTGAACAAGTTCCTTTTGTTCTTTTGACGTTGGAAATGTGTCTGGAATCAATTATGTCAACACCGAAACTGGAAAGTCTTTCGAGGATTATGAGAGATATGAAAAAAAGGTAAACTCAATAGATAGTTAAATATATTGTATAAATAGGGATAATCACTTAGTTGTACTACTGAATTGTTTAGGATAGATCGGAGAGAATGTGAACTCAGAATAAAGTATTTCACACTATTAGTGTCAAAAGTGCTTCACACTTCAAAATACTATCGATTAAGGATACAACTGGAGAAATACAGCCCATATATTTATGGGTCCAAAAAGAGACAGCTCAAGTTTAACAATTGATTTTTAAAGCAACTTCAAAGCTGTACACTGTTTAAGGATTCCTCTATTGTCCAATAACATTTTGAAACAATGGAGATTAAAAATCTCCATGATATGACAGTTGGATTTCTTATATTCTTACAAATATATTTATATGCACTATTCTAGTAAATATTATTCAAAAAAACATAAAATAATGAAAGAAGGCCAGATTGTCTTGAAAGAAACCATGGTTCATACGAAAGTTAGCTCTTTTTGAAAAATGTGACTGTAGTATATGAGAAGTGAAGATGGGTCAAAAATGCTGCTCACAGATGTGAGATGAGTCAATACTGGGAATGAAAAGCTGGAAAAATATTCATCTGGTGAAAGTTATTGGGGCAAGCAAAGAATCAGGGGAACTAGGTCCAAGTCATTTTAATAAGAAACAAACTACTGCTCACAATTGTGTCACGTTCTGTATGTTATTATCCTTTTGTTCCAACAAGTACAATGAAGAATAATTTCAGGTTCTGGAAATAACAGTCTTGAAACAAAGTTCTTATCTTACCATAACATTAATGCCCAATCTGTGGAGGACAAAACTAAAATCTGATCAATGTGCATTATATACAATAACAGTTCAGGTGAAAAGATGAAAAAACTTTGAGGTTTCTGACCTATGAGATTGAGCATTGTATTACAGATCATTTGCCTGTTCTGCTTTACTGCCTTTTTCTATACTCCCTTTAGTTCTGTCATGATCTTGCTTCCATGGGCAGAATGCAATGGACAGGTTACCATTAATTTATACCAAAACTTCTTGCACAGCAAAAAAAGACTTAAGATCTTTGTTTTTATTTTTTTATATATTTTTTTTTCTGATTATGATATCACTCTTAATAAAACCCTTAGCCAATTATTAAAGGTCAGATATGTCTTCATGACAACAAATTCTACCTGTTCCTTGATTCTTCTGACTTCTGTCAAGCCCCTCTTTCTTCCACTGCTTGAGAGATTAAGACATTTGAAGGTGAACAAGGGAGAGAAACAAAAATAGAGGAATTAGGATCTTAGATGTGGGCCCTGCTCAAGCCATGGTAATAAAGCAGGTTTTGGAGACTCTTATTGGGGTCACAAGGGTCTTGGTGATCTAGAGTTGCAGATTTTGGTATATGTATGCATATATATTTGAAATATGTGAAAATGAAAGTATTTGGCTTTTTGTATTTGATTTATTTCCTAATGAGTAAAACTAATGAATTTTTGGTGGCTTTGTCTTGAGTGTCTATAACTGTTCCCAACTATAATCCAGTTAGAAAGGCCACTTGTTCCTCCACTTCACTGTGCATGTGCTAAAGTTCCTATTCAATAAGAACTGTGCTACACAGGTTCTGATCACATTACATTGAAGGGGTTTGCAGTTCATTATGCAGTGGAAGTTGAATATATATGGACGAAGGCATCCAGTAGCAAGACACTATGAAATTTATAGGAACTTTCCATTTCAGAAAAGGTGTGTGTATTCTGTGGAGACTAGGAAATATCACATTGTCTTTGACTGTGTTCAGGGCTCCCTTCTTTCCTTTACCATTACTCATAGCAGCATCAATAATTCAGAAACATTAATAATTTTAAAAATATGTTATGTCAAAGGCAATATTTTAATAAATGTTTCTTGGGGTTCCCGGGAAGAAAAGCAGTAGATCAGGATTTCAACAGAGCTGACATCCATCCAATCAGCAGTTGGATGCTTTTTTTTTTTTTTTTTTAAGACATTTTGATATTGATTCTGTTATTTCTTACATCAATTTAAAACAGAAATTGTTCCTGTAAAGTCCTGTAAAAGAAATCCTGTACCTGTAAAAGAAATCAAGGAAACATATAGCTTAACTGAGACCTATGGATTAAACCGGTCATTTACTTATAAAAACTACTTATATTCCTTCATTGTCTCTCATCTTTTATTCCTTTCTAATTAAATTAAATTCAAGAATTTTTCCTGTATTGTTTATCAATATCCACAGTTGTTTTGATAAAAAAACAGAAAACAAAAAGAACCAAATGATATGATTGAAGAACTATGCCTTACCTTTAAACAAGATTTTTTTTGTTTTTGTTTTGTTTTTCTTGGACTTGTCACCAAATAATATGACCTTACGTGAATACATTTTCAGTAAGAAATGAAGTACAATTAAATATGAAGCAGCAAGCTCAGTCAAAGAAAAATGTGCCGAGGACAATATAGAACTCTAAATTGGCTGGAACAAAGAGGTTTTCCTTTCTCACTTGTGTGATGACATATTTTTGCAGAAAGAAAGTTTCCTATGACTCCAGTCCTGCATTGTCATTTTTACCACTTTTCTACTCACTAACTGTGTCTGCTTCAGCTTTTATTTGCATTTACACTTATGCAGTTAGCTTCTTTCCATATTTATTCAGAATTACAGAAGAAATACATATATGTTGTGTCATAAACCAAAAAAAAAATCAGAAATGCACATACATGCAGTAGGCAAAAAGTTCCTTCACAACATGCATAGAAGAGTTTTTTGTAGGTACAACTACTCAACAAGCATGCAAATAGTTCTATGGCAAACAGAGAATTCAAGTTTTCTGCAGTCCAGCATATGCATATACTTTGTATTGCCTCTGAAATTAAGAGACAAAGATAAGACATGAATAACAGCAAGAATGATGAACTATGCAACACTGCAAATTTTAGAGCATAAATATGATAACTGTGAACACAAATTAGTTCATAATATGTTCAACTTGAAACCCAAAAGCACTTTATGCAGTACACATTGATGCACTGCTGTTCTGCTTTATTTGGGAAGGGTCATTTTTTACTCAAGAGGAGATTGGAAGTCACTTATATTGGATTGCTGTGGTCCCAACTTGATATAAATTTTAATATGCTTTTACTGGGACCACATAAATTTTTCTCATAGGAAGCAAAGCTAGATTTTGCTTGTGGCAAAAATGACTAGTTGATGTGTTTTTCTGCTTGGGTCACAAGTAGAAATGACTTTGATGATCTCATCTCTGTCCCAAGTGGACATTTGTCTCCATCAGAAACAATTCCAGTTTGACATGTTTTGAAAATTCTGTTAGGACCGCAACCAAAGCTGGAACTGTCAGCCATTTAACAAATGAGAATTTGTTTGGATCAAAATTTATGATGGCAGTGTATTGCATGAAATACAGCTCCTCTAAAGAAACACAAAAAGATCTTCTAAAACAAGTTAAACTTGCTAACTAGTTAAGTTTCTTTTCTATCCTTGTCGCATATGAATATCTTTAATTTAAATATAAAGGATTCATACCCTTTGCTGGTTTAAATCAGCTGAAGATCAATAGGTGTGAATCTGTTTAGCATCACTGACTTCAGAAAAGTTGCACTAAATTTACACCTGTGTGTATAAATAAATATACATTTTATGTGTATTTTTATATATGATATGTATATAAATATATATGAATATCTCTACAAAAATTCAAATCTTTGTGGTGAAAATACTGAAATACATTAATATTATTCTGCATTAAAGACCCAACCTTGTACAATCTAAGTCTGTGGCACTGTTTTTGGTATTTTCAGTGGATCCAACATTAAACCTTGTGTTTCTGCTCATCAGCCAACTATTCAGGCAAAATATTGGCATCTAACTGTGCAGTGGGGTGGATTGGTGAGATGGGTCCTCTGCTGTTGATGGTTACTGTGTGGGGATGCAGTTTCCCAGGCCAAGAGGGTGGACAGCTTTTGCGCTGGTTCCTGGAGTCGTTTCCACTCTGCAGACTCCAGCAGTTCCAGAAAATAATGTGTAATTATTTTGTTTGTTTGTTCATTTATTTTTGTAATATATTAAAGCCAAGTTATTTTAGCATGAAACCGTAATGTTAAATATCCCATCCATTTTGTGACCAATGCAAATTCTAGCCTTGACGGTGAGTATATAATTCTTTTTAATGTTGTGAATTTTGTTGGAAATGTGTATATATATATAAACACACACCTCTATTTACACGTGAGACAATCTAACCCCTTGCATATATTTCCCAGTCCAACCCAATAATGACAGAAATGGAATAGCTGTGAAAGGGCATACCAGAACGAAACCCATGTCCTCTAACGTAGCTATCAATTTTATATGCCTCCATCGGACATATTAGATTTAGGACTCTCAAATGTTGTTGCTTCAATGTAGGTTTGTACCTCAAACAGCCCCCTTCTCTGCATTAAACAACAACATAAAAATGTTTTAAAACAGGAAAGCTAATGTGTAAAGTCCCAACAGGCATTTACTTCCAGAAAGCTACAGCTGAGCTATGTAAATAATATATTTTCCGCCTGAACCCTCAGAATGGTGAGAAATGATATATGGCATGTGTGCTATACATATATAAATCTTAAATGCTTAATTTAAGATAGAGTAAAGATCTTGTTTCCTTGGCAAATGAATTGTGGGATTTAGAGGAAAAGACCACATATTGTTATTATTAGGTTTCACATAAGGATATTTCTGCAGTATAGATCATCATGACTGTCTTAAAATAGTGCTGGTGATAATACCCCCTGAATGAATCGATGAGGCAGTGAATCAAGGTGTGAACCCAGTGGGGGATTTACTTTTGACATTCATGGTGGAAAGATCATTGAATGTGTTTGTAGGACTAAGCCTTACATTACATTTCAGACAACAGAAAGTAACAGGGAGAAATTATAGTAGAATAAATCTGAAAACAGGGACTTTATGGTTTTCATGCTGACATAAACTAAGATATAATCTGGAGTTAAAGAGTTACTACCAGGAAGTAGCATAATAGTATAGCTGGGCAGTTGGTTACCTGAAGAGATATGGGTAAAACTATCAGCAACTAAAGCAAACTATGTGAGGTAAATAATCGGTTATAATATTTTATAGACGCATATATGCTTTAGATGACCTAGAGTAAAAGTGCTGGAGAGTTTAGTTAGAGAATGAACTGTTTTTGAAATAGGACATCTCAAACACTCAGTAACTATCCTTTCTTTGTTAAGATATACAGATTCTGACTCTGAAAACTATCTATCAGTACATGTTAGAATATTCATATCATACTCCTAGGAAAGAATATGAAATTTATTTCTTATTGTTTTTACAGTGCAACCATATGATATCTCAAATAGTAATTTTAATCACATTTTTTGTGACCCTATAAAAGGATGACCCTAATTAAACCAGGGATATTTAATTAGGTTATCTTTATTTTACTGTCCATAATGGAAACCAAATTCAGACCTTTGTTAATCCCTGAAAATGTCCAACTCAATTCAAATTTGGTTTACTTATGACTAGACAGCCACAGGAAAGAATGGGAGATGACTATGGTGACTACGACATATGGGATATGTGAAAAGATGTATGTCCTGGGCTGAGTTTCATAAAGGCTGAATGCTTCATGCCCAACTATATATCATCCAGCCTAGAAGGAACAAAGACATGTTCTCCCGAGGCTAGGTGAGAGTGGAAGGATTTTCCAGAACAGCTGGAAAACGGATTAATGTATTATTTGTAAAATTTCTCTAAAAGTGAACAGTATCTGTGAGCAATCCCCAGTACTGAACCGACCGTCTGTGCACGTCTGACCGAGGGAAATTGTGAGGTCATTCCAAATTCTTAGAAATTTCCATCAACAAAAATGCCATCTTTTCTGGATTCAGCGTTGACAAGCAGCTCTTCCCTGTGATAAACTCTGAATCATCTTGTTATTGTCAGTGATACAGTTGTTTGTACTGAAGGGTGCTTTCGTTATGGCTGCACATTATGTTCCTTTTCTATTTCAGACAGCAAACTGTTACTGCATTTCCTTCCATATGGAGCTTAATTTCCCTGCCAGTAAAGCAGTCACAACATAGCCATGATCTAAAGCTGCAGATTCCTTCACTTCCCAACACCCCTTCTGTACACCAATTGAAGTCAATTCCCACAGCATTCAGCACCTCACAATAGACTGCAAAGAGCTTTGGCGCTGGAGGAGCGGCGATGTTTGAATATATGTCACCATCATATTGCAAACACACTTTTAAACTGTTGTGAGGGAATATAGATTCAAATGAAAATATTTTTTATATTGAATAAAACAGGATTTTAAAGATATGTTTAATTGTATCTTCAGAAATAAATCTTTTTTAAAGACTCATCAGTCTACTTATTGCTTTCAGTGTGAGCCTATTATCCAAAATAGCTGAACTGATAATGATTGATTTATCTTCTGTGCTTTCAGAAGCTTAGAGAGACATGGATCATTTCTCTCCACTCGTATTACAAGCACACAACTTGGTAATCATGACATGTAGGCCTCAGAGGCTGATTAGCACATTTCCATAGAAGTTAATGTCTTCTGCAGAAGGCAGATATTTAACGCAATTAAAGTGTGTAGAAACTTTTCTTTCTTTTAAAGCATTTTCTTTTTAAGATCTTGAGGGATATTTTGGCACTCATTACTACTAACTCAAACTGCTCAGAAATCTTTTGCTAAACAAAAGTCTTACACTGCAGTCCTAAAGTGTTAAATCTACTTTGAAGAACATATTGTGCTACTGCTAGGTGGCTCAGAAATTTTCAAAGGCAACTTAATTCATTAGAAAACATAAATTCAATAAAACAGAACTTTTGCAGTACTATATGTGTTTAGATGACAGTAACAATAGCTGGAATTAAAAAAAAAAAAAGTTGACTTCAGGTCTTAGATGGAATTTTTGGTTAAGGAATCAAACAGACATAGCATAGAGACCAAGACTCAAGTCCTTCTGTTTGTATGATCAGCATTTGATGTGAGTACATAAGTGCCACCTAGTTTTTTGGGAGGGGATCATTCAATAATGTAGAACATATGACAAAACGAACTTGCACCAAACCTGTCAAAGCCAAGACTTTGGGTTGCATGAGTTCCTCATGTAGTCTGCTATCAGCTATACTACAGACAGTCATGAATGAACTGACTTTTTCTTTTCTTGCAGATCTTGGTTTCATTCAGATAGAAAAAGGAAAAAAAATACCAGACCTTGAATTCCTTTTACCGTTTGTCTTCTAAATGAATTCTGGTGCTTCCTTGAATAGCTTTAAGTCTATGCAGAGGTCAGAGAACCACAGAACTCTTGGCCGGAAGAGACCTCAAGTGTTCATCATCTTATCTATCTCACAGACTTAGGCAGCATCAGTTATGTGTTTGCTGTTGCTGACAGATGGTGTTGGAAATATTCCTAAGGCTTTCTGGTGCTGGAGATTCCACAGCCTCCTTCCCCAGGCTTTTTCTCACACTGTTAACCCTTTTTTATTTTCTACTGCAAAACTTAAGACTATTATTTCTTTTTCTCTGTATCACTACACAACAAAGACGTTTAAATGAATTCAGATTGATTGTTTCATATTAATATTCATGGCACAAAAATAACCTATAAGATTTTCTATATTAATTCAATCCTAGGTTTGGTTATGTGTGAGAACTTTCTACTTATCGAGTTTAGTTTGCATACTACTTCCATTGTAATAAAGGCATTTCTGACTAATAGTGGACTAATGAACTACCCACCAATTCTCTCTATTGACTGGTGTGCATAACTTTGTCTCACTACCTGTTCTGTCCTAGTTGTTAAAACTTAGGTGGAGGAATTTTCACCTCCTGATGTATTGTTTTAAATTCTAATTTAAAATATGCAAGCAGTGTGTACAAAGCTACTCTTCCACTTCTTTTTGGGAACCCCATCTCAGTAGTTTATAGAATATCACCCCAAGGTTTAGAAGAGCAAAGTCGAGTTGCTGACACTACTGACACAGTCATATTGATGAGAGCCACCCTTGCCACTGCTGGAGTACCGTGGTCACTTGTTGTCTGCTGTGATCCCTCGCGGTGCAGTTTGGTGCTTGTGTGAGTCCAAACGTGCACAGGAGGCCAGAGGGACCTCATCAAGCTCTCAATGCCATTTTGGGCAGCAATACTCAAGTCTGATAGAAAGACAGGTCTCCTCATTGCCAGCAGAGGGAAGTCACCAACCGCATTTACATTTTTGTGTTCTTACTGAGAAAGAGGGTGATGAATCTTCCAATATTTAAGATATGTGCCTTTTTTTTTAATCCCCTCTGCCAAGGGCATTGCATTGTCATGTGTTACCAGAACAACACAAGGAAGAGGAATAGCACCAATACCACTCGTAAAGACATAAGCAGCATTGATTTATGCAAAACTGTACTACTCAGGAGATGAAGATAGTTAGCTATATAATAACATCAATGAACATCAATATTATTGTGATTAAACATGATAAATTTACTGTGTAATGTCTGCAAAGGCTCATGATTTGTTGATTATGATTGTTCACATAGTTATGAACTTATTCATGAAGATATTAATGCATTACACATTATTATAAATTGTCTGAAAATTAATTCCAGAGGTAATTGTTACAATTTACAATGTTTTTAAGTAAAAATTTTTAAGTAAAAATTAATTATTTACTGAAAAAGCAGAAAGAGTAGCATATAATTAAAGTGATTAGTCACAGTTCATTAGAAATCAATCACTTGTGACTGAATTGGCTTTATATGGCAAGAAACCGAAAGGCTGAAATGTGTTTACAGCAAGCATTCTTTGAAAATTAACCACACTAAATAGGTGTTGTTCTATAACAAGAAAGGATGTGCTATCATGAAAAGCAGAGATGGATTTAATAACTGTTTTCTCTTTAGCCATGTTGTATCTTTGCTGTAAAATGGGAGGTGAAATTTTAATCTTTTTTGAAATTCTTTTATTTTTTTATTTTTTTCCGCTGCTAATCATAGGATCATAGAATCATTATGGTTGGAAAATACTGGCAAGAGTATTGAGTCCAACCATAAGTCCTTCAATACCATGCCTGCTAAACCACACCCCCTAATACAAGACACTAGATGTTTGTAAAAGATCGTACTTCATCATGCAGTAAATAAATGGTTTGTGATAATGTTTCAAATCATAATTGAGCAAAAGCAGGCAGCTGAGGGAAGATTTTTCACTTTGCTTATGATTTGATTTGCTTGAGAATAGACGGCCCCAGATTATCTTTGTGTTTGCTATGGCAATGTTTTCACAGTGGAAGAATATTTTTTTATTTATTAAAATAATACAATTTTAAGAAGAGTACAGAAAGGATTGAGGAACATCCAGATTTTTTTTTTCTTTTCATTATGCTCTGAGTTCTCTGGTCCTTGTATGTTTTTCCAAAGATTTATCCTTTTTATGAAAAAACTTCCAGCAAAGCAGGTAGAAGTTCACACTTTTCAGGCTCTATGTATGATTGCAGTTAAATACCATTTTGAGTGTTTTGCTATTTCAGAATAGCAGACTATTTAGTTCAAGCATGAAAGCTTGAAAGTTTTAAGTCTAAGGGGTTCCCATGACTGCGTCATTCTCAAGCCAAGGTTCTGACACCAAAGTCTGACAAGGATGCCAGCAGAACCACAACCTAGCAGCCAAGGTTTACATGACAAACAATAAAAAAAGCAATATTGCAAAAATAAAGATGATCCTTGTTCTCTCTACACTGATCAGAGTCTCTCTGAAGAATAAAAGTAAGCACAGATCTCAAAAGGTTATTTCAGACAGTTCATTATATTATCATATATGGAGCTAAATGGTAGAGCTGAAGTTCATTCTCAAATTAAAAATAAACATTTTTCAAAATGACTTCAGTTTCTGATTCAGAGGACACAAACAATATTACACAGGTTCTTAAATTCTTGTGTGACTACTACATGGTCAGACAAATAATTGTGTAAGGAACAGTAATTAATTTTTCTTTCTTCAGTCAATTTAATTTCAGTTTCATCTCTTTTTGAAGACTGCAAAAATAAATTCGCTAATACAATCAGTCTCCAATATTGTTATTAATGAGTCACATACTGCTGGTGTAATAAGTCAAGTAATTTTTATTCAGTTTACCAATATCTTGTCTTTTTTTTGAAATAATAGTGAAGGAAAGTGATTTTTGAGGCAATGGATAATCTGTGTACAATCTTTAGTGTCAATATGGCATGTTTCAAACGAGTCAAAGTGCTTTTGCTTTTCTTTGCACTAGTGACTTGATCTGTGTGTTTCAGCTGGCCTCTTATTTGCAAGGGTTCTGATAATACGGAATAAATATCAGGAGCAAACATATAATAATAAGATCCAATAATTAGTAACAGGAAGTTTATCCTTCTTTAACTAATGATGTAAATCAGAGATGAATGGTGTTGAAGCCACAGTAGAGAGTTGACTACAATGTTAGTAAGGATGCAGGAACAACGTAGTTGGCCTTGATTCTCAGAGGGACCGGGCTAGAAACCTTTAAAATTGCTACCCTGATGACCATGGGCCTCTGGACACTTTGCGTAAGAAATATATAGATATCTAAAAATATCTATATACTTAGTATATTGAGCTAAAGTTGTAGTGGGAGACTCCAATTCTTAGAGGGTAGGATAAGAAGATCTGGGTGCACTCTAGGGAAGCATGTGGCTTTGAGCAGAGCTGAGAGCTTCTGGGGTGCTGGGTGTTCAGAGGCTTTAAAATCTTTGAATGAAAATTCTTTTTCTTAACTCTAATAGTATTACTGCCTTTCAAAATATTCAAAAACTTACTATCCTGTAAAGTGAAGAGTATTTTTTTTCAATATATTTTATGAAAAACAGTGAAATTTACGCTATGGCGAGGACTGTCCACCACACAGGCCCCATTGTCCTGCACGTAAGTGGAGAAAACAAGATGGAGGGATGTGGTTTATTTAGAGCACACACTCATTAATTGAACTTGTCTGGGAGTTGTGCAGCAATAACTTTCACACTGTGGATCATGTTTCCTTGCAGGACTGTTTCTACTCCGTAAAGAGCTGCCTTTCCTGCTTTCCCTGCCTGGGCCTCTGCTCACCACAGGGGCACTAACAGCTCTCTCTACCCAAGGATGATGGATGTACATCTCAGCTTGTTTCAGGGATGTCTTCCTCATATACTCTTTCCAATTCCGATTTATCAAGAGCCCCTTCTGGAAGATGAACCTGTATGAAGATGGACCTGATATCCCTGAAAGCTGCTACATGGCAGTAACTGGGCTGGTACCCTCATATCTCTTGCTTGGGCCTGAGGGACAAAGACACCTCTGACTGCTGAGGGCACTGCAGTGACATGAAAAATATTCTTTTCCAGGTCCCCAGGAGGCAAGAAGAGCAATGCCTTTGACAGGTCCCCAAAGCATCACTGTATGTTACCCTGGAAGCTGAATTGTTTACCAGTGTGTGAGAGGGGGTCAGGGGAGTGAACTGCTCAGAAGTGCTTCCCCAAGGGGACCAGAGAGCAATGGGGAACCCTTTATCCCTTGGCTCACGTTGTGCTTCATCCCCATTTCTCATACACAGAAGAGTGCTTAAAGGAATGTCATCTGTTCTGCTCTTCCTATCTGTCTTCTAGTCTTTGTGGCTTCTAGTGTTTGTGAATGTGACACTTATACTTTTGTTTCTGTGATGAAATTCTACTGCTATAATACTTTGCAGGAAACTTGCCTCACTTCAGCGTGCTGGAAAGTTTGTGAAATGTGGTAATTGACAGCAGGTAGTTTCTTATTCATGCTTTTTGTAGTAGAAAGGTGTAACAATCATTTTTTTCCTTTGTGGACATAACTCATGCTCTCTGAAATCTGATTTTAAATAAGTAAGGTATAAATAAGGAGCCAAAGATCAGTCTCATAAAATTTTAATTAGTGTGACTCAGTATTTTAAACGTCATGCTTATATCTATCATTTCATGTTTGCTGCTACTGTGAAGATAGCTATAAATTGTTCCATTTAGAAATTAAAGACAGTGAAAAGGACTTGTATATTTCTCAGCATAACTCTGATCTTCCATGATGTAAAACATGATTTGAAATCAAGGAGCAGTGATGTTTGGTTTCAAAATTAATCTTTTTAAATATCTTTCAAAATATTGTACTGTAATCTCCGTGGGCTAGTTAATGGCTAACTACAGTCATCTGCAATGCTGACACAGAATCTGCTTTCCTAATAGAGTAAATCACACTGACCTCAATTCAGGGAATTAACTTCAGGTTAATTTCCTTTTTTTTTTTTTTTTTTTTTTTTTTTTTGTGCCAACATAAGACCATGTAGTTGAACAGACTCAAATTTGAAACTTTCTTTTGCAACCAGATTTCAATTGTAGGTAGTACGTGTGCTTTTAACTCAAATGTGAAAACAGTCTGACTCCTTCCTCGAGCATATACTAAGAACAGAAAATTTAGTCAAAGCCCCAGATGCACAACCTCTTTTTTTCCAGAGGGCTAAAATGCTAGGGCAGATTTTGTTCCTTAATAAAAAGAATATGATCTTCGGGCCTTTTTCAAATGTATTGTTAAGCCTGTGGTTGTCTCTTGGCTTTATAAGTTATGACAGAAATATGAAACAGAGAAATATGAACAATTTTTAAGTAACAAAAGAACATATCCAGTTTTCATAATTGTATAATAATTTATTTTCTCTATATGACACATGTCAACTATGTAAATACAAATTAGAATCATATTCCTCATTATTAATCTTTAACCAGTCATGTTAAAAACTTAGGATATCTTAACATTTCAGTCATTAAACCTCTAAAGAAGGAAAAAAAGTTCAATGCAAGGTGGAAATATTCGTGGAACTCTCAAAAAATCTAAAGGAATCTGACAAATGTACAACAAAATATTCTCCCTATGATCAAACACTAAAAAGACATCTTTAACCAACTTTTCCATAAATCCCTCATCTATTTTAATTTTATTGGTCAGAGTGATGCTTTCTTTTAACACTTAGTGAACACAGAGTAGGACCTTTACCAAGATATCCTTGGTTTACATAACCGATAGTTCCTATCATAACTGGGAACTCAGTTCAACCCAGGACAAAAATTTCAGTTCTTATAGAAATGTCAATAAGGCTGCACTCGTCACTGATGAATTCGTTGATGCTAGATAACTGTGAAAACATTCTGTGATAACAGAAAAACATTAATATAGTAATTTATTAAGGCCTGCATCTTCAATTGTCATTATGAAGATGATATGCACCCATTCACAGAGCAGTTCCTAATTTGTTTTATTTGACTTAGCAATCACAAGGTTATTGAATTTTTTCCCCCTACTTTTAAATGAGGGACAAAATTAAATCCAGTGTACAGGACTTGCAAAGTTTTATAAACTGAAGGCATATGTAGTTCCTATATTATACACTTACCCACCACCTAGATTGTTTTTTGATAAAAAATGCCATTTCAAATAAATTGAATTAGGTAGGCTTTTTTTCCTTCATCTCAAAATCTGTCATAAAAAAAGTATTTTAAGAAAACTTAAAAAATCCTTTTTTTTTTTTAAGAAAATTATTCAATTTTCATAGATTTGTTTTGTTTTCCTTCTTTGGCTAGTTGTTCAGCCTTTATACACTACAGTCTATCTGATATTACATTACATGACATACAGACCATAGAGGGAAAAGGGACAAAAAGGGAATACGGATTTCTATTATGTGGTTTTCAATATATTATCCCAGTTCTCAGTCAGAATAGTTACCCTATTCTCTTCATTCTCGCTTCTTTGAACAAAGCTTCCTGAGGGAAGGGGCATTAGTCTAGGAGTGAGAAAGGCAATATGCAGGCAGTTGGATAGAGGATAGTGAATCAGTCCAGATTACATACAGTTTAAGTGATTACAGAGTGAAGTAATAACCTTTTCAAATGACTGATAGTAGTACTTAAAAATTCCTGGAAATACTCTGCTGACAGAAGAAAAGCAAATTAATGTGAAAAACAAACAATAATCAGTTTGATAAATAACGTCCAGTGGATCACACTTCTTTGCTTATGAAAATACTACCTCAAAATACTAAATGCAAATTTAAGTATACATGAATATAATAATAAAACTTGTGGAAAGGTAAAAAGTAAATAAAGGGCAAACTGTACCAGGAATATATGACTGACTGACTTGACAGCACTACAAAAACAGTCAGATGAAGAAAACTTTCCATTTGAGAGACCATTACTTCAGAATGGATCTGATTCATAGTTTGTTTTTGTTTTGTTCTTCTTTTTATTTTTTTATTTATTTTTATTTTTTATGGCATTTAGGTCAGAAGGGATCTCTAGATAATCTAGTCTAACCATTGGCTTTGTGACCAGATTTTACATTTCACCCAAAGACTTACAAGCTAAACCTCCTGTATTTTTTTTATTATGTACTTTATACTTGGCTAAACTATATCCAGAAATTCATTCAGTTTTCAGCTGAGGAAGAAAGAAGGTATTTATTTCATTCTCTCTTTTGAGAATTTCCCCCAATAGTTTGTCATTTTTACTTTTAAAAAGTCACCATTTTTTTACTTAGACTTTGGATCACTTGACATTTTGATAGATAATTCTTGCTCCATTATATTAAAGTGCCTTCTGCATCATACATTTTATTTCATTCAGTGTTGGTAATGCTACCATGATATAGCCTCCAGTGAAAGTTAATGTTATATTATGGATTTAGACTTCAATAAAGCACTTGCTAAATCGTTTAATGCAGAAACCATTCTGAAACAGTACTTAAGAAATGATTTAGAGAATCATAGTAAGTTAATGATAAACTTAAATGTCGAGTATGAAAGCCTTATTTTTATTCTCCAAATGATATTTTCTTTCCATATGCATTTCTTCAGAAATTGTGCAACATCTCCTCCTGCTTTCACAGACTGTTTTGAATCTTAAGATCAGTATCTTTCACATGCTATTTGCAAAGGTCAGGTCCAAGTTGATACCTTTGGTCTGCTTGGACAATAATTATGAGTAAAAGGGGGTGGAGAGAGCAGTTGCCATGTCCAAATTTATAAGCAGTCTCCTGGTGTCTCAGAGGATGATTAAAATCCCTGTTGCACCTTAGTGAGCTGAGATACCTGGACTAGGGCCTCTTACACTTCTCAGCTGCCTCTTCTAACTAGTGGCTTTTATTGAGACAGGCTTATAGGGCTTTCTCACTTCTCTCTCTCAAAGATATTTCAACATCCAAACAGGATTATGTAACTGTTGGCTTCAAAGCTTGATCCGAGATCTCCCATGCTGCAGACAAGTGCACTGACTAAAATGCACCACTTCCGAGAAATCTGTTCCTCCTTGCAGAGTGCAGACATATAATCAAATGCAATTAAATTATTTCACTTTACTGAGATAACCCCATAGCAGAATGAAGAGTGTTGACCTGAAGAGTTTAACTGACCAGCAGTCAGTTAAAATGCATTAGCTTAAGTAACAGTGGAGATGAATTAAACTCATAATTTTCACTTTGCACCCAAAATAAGTTAATGGTATAGCCCTAAATTGACCTTGCAGTAGGTTCAATTATTAATTAAAAAGAGGTAACCTCTTAAACTATCACAGCAGAGAGTCTTTTGATTATATATGTATGCACTGGATTTCATCCTAATACATTATAGGAAGCTTTATGAAAGTTGCAAGGTTTTTTAAGACACGGAATGTTTTCACTTAGAGTTAACATCAAATTGCTTCTCTATTTAATTATATTTTCCCTGAATTGTTTTTTTTTTTTTCATACAAGATGGTTGGAAAACAGTGTAACCACAGTCTAAATCATCATTTTCAATATCCTCTAATTTTTTATTTGCTAATGAAGGCATAGTCTTGCAAATAGTTTAGTCCACATGAAAATCTAATCGAAGAGAGGCACCTGATTCAGATTTAGATTGAATAATAGTAAATCGGTAATTGATTAATTGATTAATCCTTTGTAATGGCAAGTATTTTTCTGCTTCATCATTTTGTTGACAGAGCTGCCATACTCCATGTTAAAAGATGACTGATTTCTTCCCACCCCTCCCCCAGGTGCAGCCTGAGCCGAAAAGTTGGCTCTTAATATTCCCAAACTGTTTCAAGGGGAAAAAAAAATTGAATTTAAACTTTCTTGCCAAAGCCAATCCCGGTAACAATCCAATCTTCTTTCTAAAAGAGATGTTCTAGCTCATGTCAGAGTTTCCATGTTTTCACACATAGTGACAGATGGTAGAAAGGTTTCCTTCGTGCACAGTTTAATGTATTTGCACCATATGTTCCATCCAGCTGATGCAGCGCTGGTGGGCAGGGGGAGTGTGGCCTCATTGCGGCTGCCAGGTGGACACGTGCAGGGAGCAGAGGAGACTGGAGCTGCCTGGGGAGCAGCTGAGTCCCTGCGGAGGAGAGACGCTCCTGGGACCGGGGTGCCGTGAGCTTGGCACACCAGGAGCCCCCCACCACGCCGGGCCTCATGGAGGCTGCCAGGGCGCAGGCGGGGAGCCGGCCCCCAGCCAGCCTTGGGAGGCCCTTGGAAGAGATCCTGCTCGTGACTCAGGCAGGACAACGTGAAGGGTGATACAGTCCAGGAAGATGATGAAAGTTACTGGGCTACAAACAAGCCCGAGGTGAAGGACTGCTTGCGAGAAGGTGTACACAGCGGAGAAGAGTAGTTTTCAGCCTTCTTATGTTCATCCTCTTCACACAGAAGAGCTGATTTTTCTGTTTCAAAAGTTACGTGCTTTTTTATTACTTGAGATGTAGTACTTTGAAGTCCTTTCAGTATGTTTACATTGGTCACTGAAGAAAAGAGTGCTGGGTCAGCCTTAAAGTTCTATACTTCATGCAATCTGCAGGGCTTAGGAAAAAATCCTTTAAAATCATTTCCCAAGAAACTTCAGTGAATGAGGAGGAAAGGGAGTCAGGGAGACTGCACAAAGTTCTTGTACTTCAGCACTACTAACTCATCCTCATCGTTAGTAACAGTTTGGTTTCTTTTTTTCTACAGATAATAACAGGGCTGTAGGTCTGAATAAACAGCAGTTGAGGAAGACTTGTTCGTGTTACATGTACGCTCAAGTAAGGTGAAGCTAATGGTGCTCTTCGAAATGCTGTGTGATATCTTGGAGCTTTGCTGCTGTAGGAGGTGTGAACTACTCTGAAATCTCAATTTAGAGCAAACAGAACATAAAAAAGAGACCTAAAATTATTTTGCTGTTCTTTGCTTGCTGAAATTCCTTTCATATCCATGTTTGATGACAGAAGGTACTAAGGCCTTAAACAATCTGATCTAACTTTGAAGTCAGTCTTGTATTGAAAAGAGGGTTTGGATTAGGTGACCTGTAGAAGTCCACTCTAACCTAAATTATTTTCTGATTCTATAATTAAGATCTGTCCTCTCTATCTCTGAATTTACTTTTTCCCGTCTAAATCTCATATATATATTTATTAATTCTATAGTTTGTACCAAATAAGGATATATCTTTTCATAGCTGCCGTGTTGATGATAGGTTTAAAATGACAGTGTTGCTAATAATTTCTCAACTTTAGAATTTTAGTTAATGTCTGCTACCTAAAAGAACCAAGGACAGAAGAAATCATACAGGACAAAAGAAGTCGTATAAATCCTTGGGTTACTGATATAATAACTTGGATGGTCCATTTGTTGTTTATTAGCACAAATGCACTAAACAGAAGAAATGCATTTTCTCACATTGTCATTGACTAGCATCCAACTGAACATATATGCTGCTGTGTAATAGTTACAGAAATTTAGCCCATGAATTTATGTCTGATCTCTAATATTTGAACCAAAAACCTAAAAGATTTTATGATTCTATGTTAAATATTCTTTCCCGCATCTGTGGAGCTACTGGAAATAAGATTCATAATATGCATTATATCTTTGATATGTCAGGGAAGTTTTGTCTAGTAGTTCATTTCAGTTAAATAGATAACTAAACTCCTAAAATTAAGAGTGTCTAGAGATTTCTATATATCAACACAAACTAAGTCATAGAAAATATTAAAAAAATCAACAAAACATTTATTTTCTGTATGTATCAGTTTTTCATTGTACATCCAAAACCACACTACAATATGTGAAGGATAAGAATTCATTTAGTATGTATCAAAGCATTATTCTCTTTATCAATGACACATGCCAGATTCTTCAGTTTCACTTCACACCCTGCATCCAGTCCATCTTTACCGCAAACAATCATGTCAGAATTTTTCATTTTTGTCCTTTTCCTATACTTTTATTTCAGAGAGTTATCTCTAGATTCTCCCCTTAAATCTCTCCTCTGCATTCACTCTCTTTTCCCCATTTGCACAAAATGCCTATTAGGATTACATTCCATTCAGCAGCAACAGTGATAACTTTCCTGTTCAGAGTGATTTCCCTAAGCTTTCTTTTTTCCTTTTTTTTTTTTTAATATATAAAAGCCCTTTGAGCATCAAATGTATCTTTTCTGGTGGGCAGCCAAAAGAAAATACCTGTTGGTTGCTTTAAAAAACAGATCCAAATCACTTTTAACAAGCTGGTTTTAAAAGGAAACATTAATTACAGCTGCTTGTAACTGATTTTTGCCACATCCTACCTACAAAGCAACTCATTAGCTGCACCTCAAATAAAGTCTGTCTGAAGGATTTCAGCAAAGTAAAACACTCAAAAGACCAAATGGACAACACCAAAGCGAACATTCAAAGCCAAATTAGGAATGGCTGAAAGGCAGCAGTTTCATAAAGGTCACTGAGGTTCCTCCAGCAATGAGCTTTACTAAACTGTTGAGATCAATAAAATTTGCCAGACCTTAAGTGAGACCTCTGTGTTCCACAGGACCTACGAAACACCCACACGTTACTGGAGAGCAACACCTCTGGATAATCCCACATGTGTCTCTAGGTAGCAATTTAGACCTCATAAATCTCCCTTGCTCCAGTTGCTTCGGCACTCTTGCTGCAGACCTTAGCCGATCCAGAGGAGCTTGTGAATTTTCTAATATAAGCACTGGACGTTTTCAGCGCTGGAATGATCCCCGGGGTAATGGCCAGTTTGTCCCGCTACAAAATGCTCTTTCTTCACAGCAAAGCTAGTCTGGGATACAAGGGACATCCTGGCCCTAAAGCAGGATGAGTGGCAGAAGGAAAGGTGGGAATCTTGCTGCTAATCTACTATAGCTGACTCTGCCCTTGATCAGTGTGCAGCGTCCTGCTGGGTTGTGCCAGGAACTCGCTCACATTCTGCGCTCAGAAGTGAAGTGTCTCCTGCAAAGCTGATGAATATGCATTTGACCTAAAAATACCATTTTCTAGGAAACTGACATTCAGGGACTGGTTTTAATTAGAAGGGGTAATCACCATTTTTTTTTTTGTTTGTTTGGTTGTTTTATTTTTCATTCATTCTTCTTTGTGGGCTTTTTGCAGACAGAAAAATGAATGCACAAGATAACAGGAAAACATTGGAACAGTCACTATTAGTATTTCCAACAGGTTCCATCATCTGATGGAAATAATATGTTGGGATATACAGCTGCAGTTGTAAATTCAGTCTGGCAAAAACAAAAATACATTGTGAATTAACATTTTTCCAAGAAGAGTGTGGTGTTCCTGAAGACCACCAGACGACCAGGGTGTGGTGTTCCTGAAGATTTTAGCAGTATGGAAACTCTCTAAAGTTTGTTTTTAACAAGAACTTGTAGTGGATTCTGATTTTAATGCCATCAATAATATGCAGAACTGTAGCCTTGTATGCCTTTGTTTTATATGGTCTTTTCAGCTAAGCACACAGCCACATAATGAAAACAAATATCAAAAGGACCAGAAGTGATTCCAAATATTGCTGTTTGTATACCTTTGATCAAAAATAAGATCAGAGAGGCCACGTAGATGCAGTCACTAGGAAGAAATAATTAAAAGGGGGAAAAAAAAGACAAAAATCCAACTTTGCCATCTGAGCATATATTACCACAGCAGATGTTTGTCACCTTTGTGGAACAAATGATAAAAATATCATCCTCACTCTACACTGCAAGTTGCTTTTCAGCTACACACGTAAGAACTTTGGAGCTTAACTCATGAATATGAGACTGCTGCATTAAAGGATATCGCCTGTTGCTTTCACTTTACCTGCCATGGTAGATGTGCATGGCTGCCATTGCCATTATGCCTGAGCTTATCTTGTATCTCAGCTGATCCCCATTGACTTATTAACTTCCCAAAACAGGAGCAATGAAATGAGTGGCCTAGTTAAGCTCACGTAGAAACTGTAAAGAAAAGCTCTGAGTTCATAAGAGTTACACAGACAGAAGAAAATCACATATCATTAGGACTGATCATCAGTTCAGTTACTCCCCAAAAGGGACATGTGAAGACACAGAGCAGATAGAAAAGGCAGTGAAGAAAAAGCACCAATTTATCAATCTAAATGTGAGCAACTGGTGTTTTGCCTTGTTTTCAATAGCCCAGGAACTATGATGTACTGCATCAAGTTACCAGCTATCGAGGTGTAAAATAGACAAAAGTAAGTATAGGAGTGATGCACCTTTATGCCTTAAGGCATTGTGGATATCAAAATTTATGTTGATTCAAAAAATAAGTACACGGATTCAGACCCTTTGCTATCACTGTTGTTGATGCATACCAATGAATATTAAGGCTTTGACCTTAGTAATTTGGCCATTATTATGAAAAGTGCAGGACTATATTGTATCGGGTCCATTAGAAAAAGGAATGTTTTCTTAGTCTCTTCCTTCCTGGCAGAGACACTCAAATAGATGACCCAGAATATTACAGCTAGACTGAGCTACATCCACAAAGATATAGAGAGCATTATTAGCATAAATATGTCATTGAAGTCTGCTTGAATTTGGTGGTGAATATTTTCTGAAATACTAAGATGAATTTCTTCTGATGATGCTCCTATTATTTGATGTTGTAACTTTTGAAGTGGCATTTCTTACTACCTTTAAAATTTAAAGGAAGGTGACTTTTCTTCATTAGGTAATGGAAATAGCACTTAAAATGACCATAGTATAGCCAAACTGACCACTCTTTTCCCTTTTGGAAAAAATATGGTGCACCTGCTTTATCAGTCTTAAATAAAAGATTCAACTCAACATCTGAATATAAAAAGTTATTTGTTTAATGAAATCTTTACAGGAAAAAAAAACTAATAAAACAACAAGTTAAGCATGAGTCAATAACATGCCATTGTGGCTAAGACCAATTGCATCCTGATCTGCACTAGGAGGAGTGTTGCCAGCAAGTGCTGAGCATCTCAGTAGGAGAGAGACGTGGAACTTCTACAGTGTGTGAAGCATAGAGTGACGATGGTTAAGGGACTGGAGCATCTATCTTATGAGGAAAGACTAAAAGTGAGCTGGGCCTGTCTAGCCTGGAGAAGAGAAGATTGAGAGGGGACCTTATAAATATGTACAAATATCTGAAGGGAGAATGTAAAGAGAAAGAGGCCAAAGTCTTCTCGATGGTAGTCAGTGGCAGAATAAATTGAGTACAAATTGAAACACAGAAATTTAATTTCCATATGAGAACTTCTCTACTGTTGGGGTGACAGAGCATTGGAACAGGCTACCCAGAGAGGCTGTGGAGTCTTCTCTCTGGAGATATTCAAAATGAGCCTGGATGTGACCCTGTGCCACATGCTCTAGGTATCCCTGCTTGAGCAAGGGTGTTGGACTAGATGATTTCTAGAGATCCCTTCCAACCTCAACCGATCTGTGATTCTGTGAGAAATAATACCTACATTTAAAGAAAGACTCTGTAGCCTGTTTCTGTGTATTAAAAGAATATGAAGGAATTCATTTTCAGCACTGCAAATGGTATACATACCATATAAATTCACAGTGGAATCTTCTCTTGGATCATAAGTTAATTTTTGTCATGTAATAAAGGTTTTAGCAGGAAACGAAAAACACAGAGCAGTAAACAGATATTAGAAGAGACAGAGCAACGTTTAAGAAAACAATGAAATATGAAGAATTTTTGTGCCAGAAAGAAATTTCAGGAGTTAGATGGATCAGCTCATCAGACTGAACAAAAGACCATGAGGACTCCCAAAAGTCCAGAATTTGTACTACAAACATGTAACTTTCAGACTCAGTAAATATAACACTGTCATTGTTTGTAACATTGCAGTCTCTGTGAAAATCACTGAAGGAGCACCAATATAACAATCAGCATCATAAAAACTCATTTTAAGCATATTTGTCATTAGAGAAATTTCATTCATTTCTATCTCCTTTCATCTGACCATTTTTCTAACTGTGGCACAGATATCTCACCATTTGCAAATATGTAGTGTTCTTAGTATAGAAATTATCCAGCTATTTAAGTGCTTAGGCTTTCATCAGTCTATTTAATATTTCTGCTGTGTTTATCATCACCTATATTCAAATATTCTAATATGATAATGACTTTATGATGGTCTTTAAAAGGGAGTTATCTTTTGACACTGATAGATGCGAAGTCAACTGTTTTGTTACTCTTTTTAAATTAAGTGAACATATGCAATATAGAACAAAAATGGTCTATTTCTATTGTTTGTTTCAGTTTACTTTTTGTTATTATTATGAGAACAAAACTTGGCAGCAGCATGAGGAGCTTTTGCTTCTTTTTTGTATGGTGTAATGAGAGACATAAAATCCTTGTGAAAGGGAAAGATGTTTTAATACTTTTGAAAATAATAACACTCCACTTGTGTCAATATTTCCTAAGCTTAAAAGATGCATGCAAATTTGGATAGCGAAGCCGCTAAAGAATAACTCAAAAGGGATTGAATCAATTACCTACTCAGCCAAAATAAACTGACTGCTTTTAATGATTTTTAGCAAATAATGGGCAAAAGAATTCTTGAGAGAGTCCTTGAGACAGAATGGGGAAATGTTAGCATTCAGATCCCATCTTGTCTCCCTTAGCTTGTAAAAACTTTGATGCCAGATGTCTATACACATGGAGGAAGGGGCTGCAACTTGGAGCATCTGTTTGTTTTTCCATTTAAGTAGAATACTTTCTCAGAATTGAAAATGCAGAGAGCAGCAACACAGCTTGGCTAGCTTACTTCACACTTGCTTGAATTTCTCTGGAAACACTCATGCTCTGCTTCTGAAAAAAACATGTACTCGGCCTACTGGAAGAGTTGCACTCAAGGCAGGCACAGGGTTGATTTGTGGGTGACACAGTGAAACAACCACCCGCCTGTTACAAACCCTTGTTATGCCCTGATAGATCCATCTCTCACACAGTGTCAGACATTATTTGAAAGCCACACAGTTTGGGTGTTGCAGAAGGACATTGAATTCTCTGAATTCTTAAACAATCTTTGTATAATTTTATGTACTTCAAGAGGAAAAAAAAAAAAAAAAAAGATATTCAGAAACACTGTGTCCTGCAGGGTTAAGTCATCTTTGGAAAAAAAAAAAAACAATATCTCTCCTGTCTATTGCCACTGTATTTATGATTATTTCTAAGCAATATAACAATAAATAGCATTCTGTGATGTCAAAAGATGAGCTAAGAGCTTTACAAAACTGCCACAAAAAGTTGACACTTAATTAAATTTAAGAAATAGTGTTTTACAGTTGTCATTATTCTGGCTGTCCCAAGCTGTTCTGAAGGGTAGATGAAGTTTTCCATTACAGTAGCCAGAATATGTCTGATCTGTAAGATTAAAGTGTTAGAGTCAGTTATCTCAGAGCATTATAATGACACTAATGAAAATGATCTCACAAGAACGATCAGTGTGGTTGTCCACTATGCAGCAGTTATTCCATAAATATGGCTTTAGGAATGTGCTTGTAATGCTCACTTACTTAGGCAAGGTATAAGCTTTCTTAATAGAGTAATGTTACCATTTTTGAGAACTACTATATGTTGTTAATGGTTCATTTTTCATCAGTTTTTCCAATTTTAGAGGGAAAAGATGACTGTACATGACAAGCTTAATTCATATACTTTAAAGAGAAAATATTAATGTTACAATGTAGGAAAGTAATATAAATGAAATAGATATATAATTCTTACTCTTCATTTTAGCCAGTCTTCCGTCCACATGAATCACGTACTGTAACACTATTCAAAGATTTCCCAGATTCTAAAGTGATCATAAAAAGCAAGGATAATAAAAACTCTACTTCATTAAAACTTTATAACTAATGGAGTCATTATGTCTAAAGGAACTAAAGGAATCAATCAAACTTACATGCTGTTACATCAGATTGCTATACATTATTACAATAAAAAACCCTTGCTGCTTTCTATGTGCTTTATGCTTGAGTTGTGGGATGATGTTAATAATAGTATTGTCTACTGAGAGAAAAGAGGACAGTATTTGGATGAGTACATAAAGCACCTTTTATTCAGGAAGGATTGTTTTTGGCATTCCCAAATGGGTTTATTAAGATCTCCAGCCAGACTTTAATAGCAGCAACAAGAACAGAGCCTATCTTTTAGACAAGAAAAGTCTAGTTGGAGGCCTGTGTTGAGCGAAGTCCCCCAGGGGTCAGTCCTCCATCCAGTTCTGTTCAATTTATTCATCAACGACCTAGATGAAGGCACAGAGTGCTCCCTCAGCAAGTTTGCAGATGATACGAAGCTGGGGGGAGTAGCTGACACCCC
>JAWLRI010000824.1:2936217-3021605 GCA_034781795.1 Crypturellus tataupa
TGGCACAGGGTGGCATCCAGGCGGGTTTGGAAGATCTCCAGAGAAGGAGACTCCACAGCCTTTCTGGGCAGCCTGTTCCAGGGCTCTGTCATCCTAATAGAAGAGAAGCTCTTCCTCATATGGAGATGAAATTTCCTGTGTTTCAGTTTGTACCCATTATCCCTCGTCCTATTGGATCCTTCCACAGAGAAGAGTTTGGCCCCAATCATTAACATTAAAATGAATATGAAATGTTGTTACCATCACCACTTAATATATCAAAGGATAAAGTCTCTTAATAAACAGTAGACAAAAGATCTGCAAATAATTCAGTGAGTATTTTTCAGTTTCAAAGTTTCTGTGCTGCCTTTCTACAGCTCTGAGTCCATGCAGAGAGATGCGGTATGTGTGGAGCACACTGTGAATGAGCCATCCTATTAACATTAGCTACTAGGAGGTTCACACCTATGCTGGACTCGGATCATGTGTGATTTGTAAGTTGTTTGAGACTTTCCCTGTGGAAACTGTCTGCCACAAAGAATTGAAACTTTCTCCATCAAACCTTCTTTTTTTGGTCTGTTCTAAGAAATGACAGTAGTGTTTGGTGTAGCAATGCTGAAAGTTAAGATACTACAGTTCAGAATTTTATTTGTATGCCTGGTTTTGCTGAGGTTTTCACTGCTAAGATCTGCCCTCAGACCTCCCAAGTTCTTAAGTCTAGTGGTAGCATCTGTGGGAGCAGAGGAAAACTGAGTCTGGGAGCATTAAGTCAACTTTGCAAACATAAATACAAATTATACAAATTTGGATGTGCCCAGTGGTGTTGAGGAAGCTGCCAATGGTGCTCTCTATCATCTCTGAAAGGTCATGGCAATCAGGAGAGATGTCACACCTATCTTCAGGGAGGGCAAGAAGTAAATCTGGGAAATTACAGATTATTCTACTTGATAGAGGAAGATTATGAAATAATCGAGAAAACTGTTTCTAAAAAATATGGAGGATAAGTAGGTGGTAATTGTGAGCATGGATCTACTTAAATTAAACCATGCCTGACTAACTAAATGACTTCTATGGCAAGATGACTGTTTTACTGGTCAAGGGAAGAGTAGTGAGTGTCATTACATTGATCTTACCAAGGCCATGATCTCTTATAGAATCAACATGGCGAAACATAGATGGGATAATTGGACTGTAAGGTAAATTGAAAATCAGACCCAGCTGGTCTGCTGGATTCATAGGATTGTGGAGCAAGATCAGAAGAGATGGACCCAGCAGTACAGAGTACAACTAACTGCTCTCTGCTATTCCTCTAGTAATCCTCAGCAAGAGCCAGGTGTAAGAGACTGTTTTGGATTGTGTTTGTCTCAACATTGTTGCTGCACCACTTACCTCAGCATCCTGACCCTGGGAAGACCATGGTATCAGCTCAAGACCCGAACAATGACATTCTCCTCAGTACCTACCAAGCCGCAATTACTCACACTTGAGTCAGGTGAAGAGGAACACCAGAGCACATAGCATGTAAGACACAAACAAGAATGAAAAAACTTCAAGAAAGTGGGCAGACTCTTCAAGAACTGGGACAATAAAAGGACTGTGTATACCTTCCTTGTGGTGTGGCTTCTTTTTCTGAACTCTCCTTCAAGAGATCATCACCTGCACGGAGGCAGGAAATGTAGCTGGACTGGTGGTGGTGGTGGTAAATAATCCTGCTGCATCTTTCCCACTTGCTTATCTATCTTTTTCCCTTCTTCTTCTCTCTGTCCTATCATGAATATGAGAATAGAGCTTACAAGGTTGTGTGGTATTTGACCTCATTTGTGTCTTAATCTTGCTCTTTGGATCATATCGAAATCTCCCCCAGGAATGGATCAGTCCACAGAGCTGCTCCACATGGAAGGCAAACTGAGGTTGAAGATGATGACAAGGCAGGCAAGGTTCTCACCAAAAGGGAGCAGTGCTGCGACACCTGCGTGGGGACAGCAGGGCAGGGTTACTGGCAACATCACGTTCCATTGATTCCCATTCATCTGGGAGTCTGTTTCCTCTGTTTCTTAAGAAATGTTTTAGGCAGTTGAGCTGATAATCTCTACAGGTAGACAAGGTTCTCTCAGGTGTCTGATAGAAAATACCAGAGAGAAGTGTGAAATTGAAATTTTGCCTTTTGTGTGGACACAAGCATTTACCTCAGTGCTTCAGTGAAAATCATAAAAATGAGTTTTGATCATAAAAGAGGAGCATTTCTGCTGAACAACCATATAGCCTGGACTGAGGCTCACTTCAGGCCTGTAGAATGTGCTACACCAACAAGATGAGAAACATTCTCACAAAACCAGACCACTCAGTCAATTTCTATGTCCTGAAAGAAAAACATACACAGAGGAAGCGGACCTAGGGCTCTTTAGCGAGACAAAAACAGGAGCTCCAATTATTTGTCACTACCAGTTAGGGCCCTGAGCTAGTGGTTTCAGTTATATAGGTGTGCTTAGAGAATGTCTACTAAAATAAAGAAGAAAAATGTTCAAGGATCTTGTTTTTCAGAGGATAGTCTTACTGCAGATGCTGATGAGTAACTCCTTTTTTTGCAATTGTATAATCCTGTGACACAATATTTATTTATTGAGGTTTTTTGAGACTTGGGGAAAACTTGACTATATATTTTGTAATATTTCATATTTGATTGATCTGGAATGATAATGAATTGCTTTTCTAACATTTTGCTTTCTTTCTTTGGGAAGCAATACAGTATTTACAATGAACTGCTAAGCTAGTGAGCTGCTTAGTCTAGCTTAGTGCCTAAATAGAGTAGTTAGCACTGTTGGCATTAATAATTTCTTGCGCAGAATTGTTTTTGTCTGTTTTACCGTGCTGTTCTACAACCTGCACTAATTGCCTCGATAGCAATTTCTTTAAACATATCTGAAAAGGTGACATACTTCAATTTAGTAGTTGACAGTGAAATTGAATAGCACGTACCATTTTTATAACATCTTAGAAGGATGTGCTTTACAGGATGTGCTCCTTGATTTTTCCCTGCAGAGAAAGATGAATACCTCTCAAAGGTATACCAGATGTTCCTATTCTAAGCTCTGCTCTGGAAAGTCTGTCTGTAACAATCAATGATGTGGCTTCCAAAGAGCTAGGTGAACTTGTCATTTTCCACAAAGTGGTACTATTATTCTTGGACAAATCAACCCAGTGCAAAATGTTGGCTCAGCAAAATCCTACATATTTTTATTCAAGCTATACATAAATGCTTCTTTAGGATATTAGGATATGGAATACTGAAAAGAATTTCAGGATACTCTCTCTTCTGTGTTCCCCATGTGCTCTATTGCTATCAGTAGAACATAAGAATCTCAGCAATGGATACTTGAAGAATGAAACATATGTCCCTATTGTATATAAGTTCAGAATAAGTTTAAGGCAAGATCCAAAGTATTTATTTAGGTAGTAGGATGATGGAATTTAGGTATTTACATCCAATTAAATTGTCTATGTAGCTTATATACTGCAGTAGTTTCCCAAATGCAGATGGGTTTATGTCTTGCAGTTCTTGTTGTTTGGGCTACAGTTTCTTAAGCACCTAATTTGTACATCAAAATCCCCGTAAAGTGTCACACCTGGAGAACACAGACTGAATTCTGTTCTGATCCAGTCACTGGAAAAACTGACCTAGTCCTGAGCGACTGGAATATATCACACAACATGCTTACTCTAATGGGAAAAAAAAGCGTGTTAAATGATATAGCATTTGTCTAGGAATTAGGAAGTAGGGCTGGGGTCTAACCACCAGACTAGGATATGGTATTCATTTATGGCAGTAGTGGATGGTGCTGGAAGCTGAATGTGATGTGAAACTGTGTATTGTATTACCAAGAATGCAAGATTCTTTAGGTTTAGATGGAGAGTAGACATGAGGTTGTATGATATGGTTGCCAAGAGGTGAGAGAACTATGTCATACAAGTTGCTTCTGTTCGGTGCTGAAGAACAAGAACGTGAGTTTTCACCAATTCCCAGTTTGGTGCTCTGACCAGTCCTAATGTCCTAATAGTGTTTTCTAAGGGTGATTTTTTTGAATTATATTACTCACCTCAAAGGGGAGCCTGGACTCTGTCTCAAAGAAATAATATGAAATCATGAGCAATCATATAAGCTTCAAAAGAGGAGAGAATTCACCTTTGCTCCTGTATTTAGCATTTCCCAATGTTTGGCTCTGGATATCTTCTCAATAAGTATGTGAGAAAACTGAATTGCTCCTTGGAGCCATCTAATCCAAACAGTTTTAGAATATAAATTATTTTCCATGGTCTTTTGCTGCAATCTGGTACTGAATTTTGCAGGCGGTTAGAGTACATGATTCAGACGTTCTTCATCAATTCAGAGTATATAATACGTTTGCAGTCTCCATTACAGACTTTTTCTCCCTGTACATTGCACATAAATGAATCTAGTTATTAATTTATTTGCTATTCATGGATGGTCAAGGGATTTGCTTATAACCATTCCTGAGACTGCAGGGACTTGGCAAATTTATTTCAAGAGCACCTTTGATTATCAGCATTAAGAGTTTGATTGATGATACCAATCCCTCAAATCCCAGAGAAAAGTTTGTATCTCAGCTGAATGATAGAAATGGTTTAATGTGGGCACTGAATAAAGAGATTTCTAGGGATTTTTCTCTTGGAGAGAAGGGTGAAGTAGAATTGATCAATATGCAGGCCAAAAAAAGACATTAAACTTTGGATTGACTTTGGAGGTCAGTGATAATAAACCCATTATTATTCCAAATATTTGACTACACTTATTTCTGCTTTTGGAAAGAAAACAAACAAACAAACAACAAAAGCAACAAAAAACACACACACACAAAACCCCCCAAACCTAGTAATAAGCTTTTGCATTACTCCTATTTTGATATTCTTTCAGGGTTTTTGTTCATGTTGATACACATTGATCATGTGTATTATGACTGAGTAAATGGATATCATTCATTTTGAGATATATATATTTAGGTTGAGATCATCTATCTTAATTTCTTGCATAGAAGAGACCACCTAATATAGGCCATATAAAGCGGTCATATTTGTATTTTCTATATCATTTTAGCTGACTCAAGTGAGTAGCAAGATGGCTGGTTGATAGTAAAGTATTTTTTAACACAAGCACATGGCTAATGAAAAAAAAAGAGCATATTAATAAATAGCTGATTTTCCAATATTCAAGCTTACTAATGCAAGCTGTTTCATCCAAGTTGCAGAACCTACTCTTCCTGTTGTCATTTCAGAGATCATGTGAGGAGAAAATATCATCCAGTGATCTGTATTATCCACCAAATATGGAAATTTCTGCCATGTGATGAGGTCATGGTAACCATGCACATGCTCTTTCCAGTTATTTTCCCTCTTCTGTTGATGTGAAGGAGTCTTTGTAATCTCTGACAGTATATAAAATACAGCAAAGATAAGAGGAGGGATGACTCCTTGATATTTTCTCTGAAATAAATGAGTATGCATGAAAATATATGGAGAAATATAGAAAAAATATAGAAGAGGAGGGAGTTGGAGATGCAGAGTTTAGAGGGAGGCTGCTAACTCTTTTTTTACTTAGTTTATCCCAAAGTGACCAGTATGACTTCAAAATGAGTGAATTCCTACAGCTGTTCACTACTTGATTCTTAGCAGAGGAAAAGCAGAATTCTGAACAGTATCAAATTTTAAAGAAAACTGTTAAAGCTAACTAATTGGCTCATCTGTGTAATCTGTTGAAATTTTAAGTCCTGTGATAGTCACAAAGCGGTAGAGACTAGGGAATTTTCTTTCAAAACCTTTTTTTTTGAGGAAAGAAGGACAGCCTAGAGCAATCTATGAAAGCCAAAAGGATAAAATCACTTTACAGAAACGTGGGCTCTGCATGCACCTGTTAGTGGGTAACAAGGAATGAGTGAATGAACTAAGGTCTGTAAGCACCATGTAAGAGGAACAGAGCTCTTGGGGCAAGGAGGGCTGCACAGGATTTTTCTGTGGTATTTGGGGCTGTCTTCGAAGACCAAGATAGTATCAGGCTGTGCGGAAGGTGGAAGCAAAGATGAGACTAGTGGGGCTGAAGTGGAAGACAAGCTGAGGACTGTCAAGCTTCCCCCACTCAGCAGCAGATCAGGAACTATATAAACCGAAAGGGAATAAAAAAATTGTTAAGGAGTTTCTCCCTTCCCAACTTTTGAACTTTGGATCAAGCAAAAATTTATTAGGAGGGCTTTAATAAATAGGGATAATTTAGTAGACATTCACAGCTCTGCCAGAAAGCTGGAGTCAAGCAGGAATGAAAACAATCTGAAGGGGATACTGCCTTCTGTCACTGATGACATCTGCACTGCTGGCTTCCGCGGCTCTGCCCTCTGTCCTGGCTGCCCTGTCTGACTGCAGCCCAGGACGACTCCAAGCTCCCGCAGGAGCCTCGGGGGAGCAGTTCAGAAGTGCATGACTGAACCAGTTTCATATTGTCATCAAAGCCATTGGAAGGATTAAAAATCATCCTATGCTTGCCCACTTACAACTAACCTTTAGCATTGTAAATCTTCATTTTCATGGGAACTGAATGCAATGATAATATTAAAAAGGAATTAATGGAGTGGTTTGAAGAATAAATTTTAGCAATAATATCTTTTACTTGATCAACTATTATAGCTAGAAAAATATGTTGGCATGTTTTCAGCATCACTGTCCCAATTTCAATTATTTAATTGGAAATCTTACTTTCATAGCATCAGATGAGGCTTTCAGGCAAAACCGACCAATTTTAAACTCTTAAGTAGAAAAAGAAAGTAGAAAAAAAAGTAGGAGCAACCCTGTTTGCATGCCTTTTTTTCATGCAGAAATTAGTGGTGAGCATATCCAGGTTGTTTTCCATTTCATGCCATGGATTCACAACAAAAAAAAAAAGTTTGATATTTCTCAAGACATTGCATAGTTTTAACCTAAATCAAAAGTTCCTAAGGACACTATACTCCTTACACATTCTAAATGGAAAAGCACAAGTCAAAAGGAAAATATTTTCTTAGGGAGAGCTACATCTCAGTCCAATTTTAAGGAAGCCTTGAGTGACTTGAAATTTCCAGTGAAGGAGCTGCTGACATTGATAGCACAGCTGATGCAAATGTTAAATTTATACCAGAGTTTGAGAACACTTTATGCATACTGTTTTGGTGGTAAAAGAGGCATATCTGCTTCAGGCTTTTATATATTCATGTTGCCATTCAGCTATGCTGATAACACGGGTTTGTTCTTGTCTTGGCTACTTTTTCTAAATGCATCTGTTTAAATTAATGTTATTTTTCCCATTGTTTTCAACAGTGCAGGATCAGACAGTAAAACTGAAGGAAATCAAGATCAATAAAATGAATGCCACTAAAGCATGAAAGGAATCTGGCACAAATACCCTATCAGAGCACGATTTCCTTGTAGAAATCATTCTAAAATAGGACAGTGCATAGATCTGAAAAGTAATAAATGAACTACTTACAGTAGGGAGTGAGTTATAGGATAGGCATTGTCGATAACTGAGAATAATGCATAAATATCCCATCCCAGCCATAATACTGGGACACTGGGATACTTATTTGTGGTTTCATCCCCTTCCATGCAGGGAAGGTCAAGGAAGTGACTAATCAACCCTTTTTCTCCATTTGTTAAATACCTAGTCCCTGTTTCAAGCAGCGTTCAGACAACCGATGCAGGAATGCTATGACGCAGAGGGTAATTCCTTCCCACTCTCTTTGCCAGCTGTTTATTTTCACGTCTGTGCTGGAAGCAGTTGCTCCCAGAGCAGGGTCAGTGGAAGGAATTGTCTCATCTGCTTCAGTCAGATAAAGAGGCAAGAGGCAACCATTTTTCTTTTTTTCTTTTTTCTTTAATTGGTCTTCAGAAGCAGGTTCTGCTTGGGAAATGAATTTTTCACTGACGTGTGTAAAGTGTTCACACAACTTCTCTTTTTTTTTTCTGGTGTCTGTGTATGTGTTTGTGTGTGCAATGGGGCAATTTTCCAGCAAAGACATGATTGAAAAACAAACAAACAAACTCCATCAAAAAAACTGTAGCTGAAAGTTCAGAGCACAAGCACAACTTAAACCACCATAGCTACTTTTTGCAGTGATTTTTCACCATGATCTTACTGGCAACATCAGTCTTACATATCAGAAGGTAATTATTAAAGAAGGCATTATGAAATCTAATGTGAAATGGTGGCAAGAAAAATCATAGAAATCAGACTTCTCTTTGTGGCACCCACTGCAAATCTTATTACTTCTCGTTTTGCACCTTTGAGAACTGATAATCTAAAATTTCACAACACGTGTAGTGCATAATGTAATAAAAACCTGTCTCCTTTGATTAGCATATGAACAGGCATCAAATAATGTTGTCACCAGGATCATTCCTTCAGTCATTAATTGTTTCTAAGCACATACTAGAAAAAATAGGAATTGTAACTTATCTATGATTTATGAGCCATAATAATTGTTCATACCATTGTACAACCAATGTTCCTGATAGTAAAGATATACAGCTTAATAAATTACTGGCCTTTAAAATTCATGGGAAGGGATATGCCCAGGGTATTAATATTTGAATGAGGAGTTTACAATAGTCTGTTTATTTTTTGATCTTCTAGAGTTTAGATGGGTAAAAATGTATGAAGGAATGAGCTGCTAGAAAAGACTCACTCAATGTGAGAGCAAGTTGAGGAGAAAGGGATTCGCAGCTCGTGGTTCCCACAGTTTTTTGGCTAGATAACGATTTGCTTGCACCTTTTGCTATGAAATGAAATGTTTCATTTCATATAAAAATACTTTGCAGTAAAACCATTGGCAGTCTAGCAGGATTATCATTTTTGTTTCTTAATCCTGAATTATGATATCTGTTTTTATAAATTCTGTAATTTTCCCATTTGCAAAATTGTGTATTATAGTATTACAGAAACTTTTAAATTTTAATTTAATTGCACAGCATTAGGAACCTGGACTATTTTTAGTCTGTGATTATTTTGTTTACAGAAAATCATAGAAACCAAAAACCTCAATGATGAGGAATTGCTGTTAGAAAGATTCAACAATACAGACTTGAAATGTCAAATTTAAGTGGAGAAAATTCACCTGTGCAGCCCCTAAATAAAAAAAATAAAATAAATAAAATAAATATTTCTAGGAATTCCTTGAAAGCCACAGGAAATGAGTGGACACTGAGACTTACTCTGTCAAGAATGTTACTGTCTTTCCAAAGTCCAATTATGTCCCAATTAAACAGGAATAGGGTTTTTTTGAAGCAAAAAATATTACCAAAAAAAGTTTGTAAAACTGTTAAATTTGCCATATAGCAACAAAATACACTGGAAGCAACAAACCCTAATATTTTGTGCTCCCTTAAGTCTCTTGCTGTCTTGAAAAGTTCACACCAGTATAAATGTGAATTCTTGTAATTGTTATTTGTATCAAAGTATGCCTAATACATAATTATGTACTTTGTGCATCTTAGCAATTTGGAAATTAGCAATTTGGAAAAAACTTTCAGACAGAGGAGTCGGCAATTTCCAGTTAGACTAAAAGTGCCTTGCTATGTATTGTGGTATACATGTGGACATCAAAGCATCAGTTATTTAGACAAGAAAAACTAATGGACATTCTCTAATGGACATTGTAACTAATGGACTCTGACCATTCAGAATATTTAGGAAGAGCTTTGCTCAGTTCAACCTAGAATTTTCTTTAAATGGATATCTAGTTACAAAAAGTATTTTCCATTTTGATCATGCAGACATCCACACCTGTTGTGTCCATACCTTGCAAGTTGACAAATTTTTATTTTTTTTCTTTGCAATGCAAAATGCATTTATGCTTTACTGCATATATGGAGTAATAACAAAGAAAATCTTGCACTATCATTTTCTGCTTTACTTTTCAAGAAAAAAAGCTCATAACTGCTGTTAGATTTCAGAGTAAGTTCTGAGAATCTTCTCCGAATTCAGAGAAGATACTATATCTCATAATGAATATGAGCATGTGTTACTTTAGTTGTATCCTTATAAAAATACAAACTTGTAAAAGGACAAGTAAAATAGTCCAAATCTCTCTTCAGACTAAGGGGCAACAAGGTGTGAACAGCATGATCTTTGATATTCAGGCATTTCTACTACCATATAAATGCTAAGGGGACATGTTTCCTTTTGCTCAGTAGCCATCAGATTTGCCTACATGCTCTTTTTGATGCAATTATGATGCCCCTTTTTCTGCTTCCATAGAACCGATTTGGGTCCAAGTATTGATTCCCACAGATGCAACAAACTATTATTAGGTGTCCTGTGGGCCTCCCTCTTTCCCTCTTCACGTCACCTTGTGCCTTGAAACTCTTTTCCACCGGCAGCTGCTGCAGAGCTCAGAGACGATTTGCACTTACTAATTCCTTCTCAACTCTGTTTCTAGGGAGACAAAGCACCCGGTACATGGTAGGTGTTGATGGTGCTCTACTTATTTAATTCTTACCTGGTTATGATTTCAGAGAAATTAAGCCATTTGCAGTGTTATCAACCACTTCTATATCTATAATTATGAAAGGCAAAACCTGTCACACAGCCAAATTCTCAGGTTCTAGAATATTTATTTGGATCATTTATGATATGGTGTTGAAACATATCTGTCAGCAGCATTTCACTACCATTATTTTATCTGCTTTCTGTGCATGGTTTCTTGGAATGTGTACAGTTGCTTTGTGGGAGGTTAAAATAAAGCAACTATCTTTGCTATCTTTGCAGGTAAATGATTTTGTGTTTTACCTTACCTAACCAACACCAGACTATTCTTTTCTTTTGCTATTTATGTAGTCACGATATTTTCAAAATTCCAGAATTCCTTCCTGAATCTTATGGAGAAAAAAAAAAAAAAAAGAAGAAAAATTTAAAAGCACAAGCCTGTGTAAATGCCCTTGGTCATGGCTTGTACTTTCACTTTGGACCATACCTGAAAGTAGAAAAGTTACTGACAGCAAATTCTGAAGGTTTCTGTATTCTCCCTTTCTCTCTTTGCCCTTTGTTTATTTCCCTGCCTTTCTCATGCTTCTCTCCACTTTCTATTTTTCCCCAAACTCCATACTTTATGAATCATAGAATCATAAAATCATTATGGTTGGAAAAGACCTTTGAGATAATTGAGTCCAACCATAAGTCCTTCAACACCATACCTGTTAAACCACGTTAAACCATGGAGTGTGATCCAATATGTAGAAGACTGGAGGAGACTGCAGTTCTGGTTCTTCTCATCCTGAGCAATTCTGTAGGACAGGGATGGTAAACTGAATCAGAGGAGGGGTCTGGCTAGGAGATGTGGAAAAAAAATCTCTGTGAGCGTAATTAAGTCCTCCAACAGTATGCCCAGTGAGTCTGTGTTAGGCATCACTCCGGTTAAGAGGATAAACACTGAGTTAATGTATTTGCAGTCATAATCAAGTGGGCTTCGAAAGTAGCATCAAATCAGTTTGAGATGAGGGAGTCCCACCCCAGCCAAAATTTAAGAAAGCTCTTGGTTTCCTACATTTCATTACCATAGAATCAAGAAGTGTTAATAGAAAAAAATAAATGAATATTTCTGGTTTCACACACCTTGTGATTTTTATCTGATGCCAGAATATATTCCAAAATACAAAATAAACATGATTGTATAGAAATTAAACACATTTTGGAAAATTCTTTGAAAATTTACCAAAATTTGTTGTTGATTTCTATTGTCCCACATATAAAGCCATGTCATATAAGATTTCCTTTTCACATTATTCTATGACTAATGACAGATTGAATTCATTTTGGGGCCACATACTGAACTGATTTAGTGTATGGCAGGCTGTTTATATATAAATCAATTATGAATAATATGACACAAATGGGTGATATTTCTAGTCAAAGTAAGGAATCAAAAAAGAAAGATAGTTGTGAAATAAAGGAAAAAGCAACATTCAAATGGAAAAGCACAAAAAATCAAAATATTGGATAAAATAAATACATCTATTATGTAAACCAGTGAGTGCCTTTTCACAAGATGTCAAATGACCCATGATGAGTTCTGCACTGCATGGAATTTCATTTAAAGAGTCCAGATCTTCCTTTTATTTGTTTATGCATGTCTTTGTGACTTCAGGATTTCTCCAGGATTGACTGGGAGACATTGCCCAATTTTAGGAACACTAAGTGTAGGGCTATGTACCAGTAAATTAAACAGTTGGAGGAAAACTGGACTGCTCATTGGCACATAGTTGGTAGCCCAGTTTGACCCAGTCAAGTCTTTAATACCTGGAAACATGTCAGGATTTAGCACAAGACACGTGTTGCTTTCAAAGACAGTGTAGATGTGGCTATCCTGTTTTGGCAGGTAAGAAAATTCAGCTCTGTTGAAGAGATACTCTGGCCTGAGGGCAGAGAAGGGCTTCTGAACAAATGCTGCTTATTTGTTTAGACATGCTTAGGGCTCCAGGCACTCATGCGGGTTTGGCTTCTGGCTCTGCAGCAGGGATCTGGAAACTTTGTGAAAGCCAGTTGTGACTTTTGGTGTCTCCCTGTTTTCAGATGCTAAACTAGACTCTAGGCCAGGTCCAGATGCTCAGGCCCTGTGATTTCCAAGTGGCCCAAACTGCCTCCAAGTCAGATTCTGGGAGTTTCTTTCACTTACCCATTCAGCAAAACCTCTGCTTTGGCACTAGATATTGCAATATCTAGCAAAGCAATACCTGAGCTCTATCAATATTTTTATATATATATTCTTGTGCTTTTTAAATATTGGTGTCAGGCCTAATTTCTGTGAATGGAAATTAGGTTGCTCAAAGAGAAGGAATGCTGAGGAATTGTAATGAGCCACACCTGTCTGACAGTGCAGACTGGAAAAAAATATCACTCCAGACCAGCTGATAAGTATGTTTATTTGCTTCAAAGTCACATCGAGCAAACACTTTAAAAGTATTATTTGAAATGTTTTGTTCATACTAATTCTTTTTCCAGAATAAATGTTTGTTAAGATCAAGGGTTAAACAGTGAAAATAATATAGAAAAAGGCAGTTCTCTATGGTTCAGGAACAGGTCCTACATTTCTCCATAATTGTTCTTTCTCCTTGGCTGGTCCATTAAGGCCTTTGAGAGCTCCTCACAAATATGCCATTTCCCAGAAAAAGAATGAGAAAGGGGGAGAAATGCAGCCAAAATGAACTCAGTTTTATTTAACTAAGTATTTCTGGAAAATATTTTGTGACCTTTGTTCAGCTCTATTAAATAATCCAGTCCATTTTATTCACACTGAAAGCTATCCATATAACCTGTGGACCTGCACTGGCTTCAACAGAGCTATTCTTGTATCAGCTGAGGATCAAGTCTCAGAAATTAATGCACCGTCAAGTGTCACAAAACATCTTTCTCGAGGTTTGTAGCAGAGTGAAATGAGTTGTATCTTGATAATCAGTCTAAATTGTCCCTTTGTTTATTTTACTCCCACTGGTCTTTGTTGTCTCTCTACCAGAGTCATGATACTGTACATACAGTCCTCTATCTTTGGTGTTTATTCACGTTGATGACATGTTCTCATTCACCTTGAGTACCTAATTTGCCACATTATTCTTCCCCTCTAAACTAAGTCCTGATTTTTTGTCAAGCATTCTCCTATCTCAATGGTTTTTGTGTGTATCATCCTTTTTGTTCAGAAAAGAAACCACCACAGATGTGGAAAGTGATTTCATGCTTATAAACTACACTGCACTCAGAGAAGAGATTGCAACACTGACATTCAGTTTATTTTTTGTTTTCTTTTGTTTTGCTTTCTAGCCCAATTAACAGCGCGAGGTGTCAGCAGGAGCTGTGTAACACCAGCAAGGTCGCTGGGTGGGTGAAATCCAAGCTGATTTACTAGAACTAAGGAGATTACAGATCCCTATGTTGCTTCATTGACTGCAACGCTGGCAGAATTTGGGTGAACTACAACAAGGAACGCCTATAGACAACACCACAACTAATACTGCAATTTGCAGACCAGGTCTGAAACTCATCCACATTGGTGGGAATATTTGAGGGACTCCAGTGGCATTTGAAGCAGGCCCTAAATTATCCTTGAATTTGTTAAAACTTTCTTGTTTGTTGATATTATAAGGACATAAAAATGTAAATATTAAACTAGTTGAAAATCGCTATTTCCTGTGTTATACAGAGATGAGTTGTTGTCATGGATAACCTCACAATTCTGGACTGAAGCCAGCTAAGCCCACAACAAGTTTAAAGGATAAAATCAGTGGCCATCCAGCCAGTCCAGGGTAGACATACCATAGTCTCTGAATGAAACAAAGACATTTTTATGGGGGAAACAGATTAATGGAGATGTCAGACAAATCAGACTGGTGTGTATCCAAGCACAGAGGAAACGATGATCAAACATTTCTCTCTGAGTTTTTTTACAATAATATATTAGCAAGTGTGAAAAGGAATCCCACAGGGGAGGTGATTAATGCTGAAATATTCAGCAGTGAGGTTAAAAACATGTATCTTCTAGCACTGCAGAAACTGCCAGGGACAGAATTTTTATTTTAAAGCAATTAATAATTTAGACCTATTTTCATTAAGGGAAGTGTAAAAAAGTAGAAGACAAATCACATGACTAGTAAAGTGTCTAAATAACCCTTTTTCAAGTGTGTAGATTTTATGGGCTAATGACTTGATTTGATAAAGAATAAAGGGGAAAAAAGAAGGAAAAAAACTTCCCAAAGGAACATTTTTACTTCTTTAGGTGTCAGGTTTTTGAGTCTTGTGCCTCCTCTGATATTGGATTCATCGATTTTTCACTGATGCTTGCAAATAATGGGGAAATCTTATGCTATTATCACCTTTTCCAGCAGACTGCATGATTTCATGCACTTCTGGACAGTCCATGTATAACCTTTCTCTCTGATTCTGCAACCACATATCTGGGAAATTTTTGAGAGGTCACTAAGATAACACAGGATGAAGTATCAGCTCTTTTAAGAATTAAAATCCAATTAAAATATCCCAAGACTTTAAAATGTCTTGTTATCCTCCTTTGTCATTTCTCTTTGTCTTTGCCCTTCTGGGTCTTGGCCAGGTTCTGAAGTCAAATAAATATTTGTGGAGCATAGTTTATGTTTATGACACATTTAATACTCTAGAGTGAAGAATAATATAATTATGAAATTTGTCAACTGAATACTTTAAAAACATGTTATGTTTGATTGCTATTTCAAGTCTTACAATTTAGACCATATGTGACCCAGTAGTAGGAATATGAGCATTAGTTTCTGTGTTCTGTGGAACCTATTTCTAATTATTTTTGAAGCATGTTAAAAATCTTAAGGACACCACCACACCTTTCAGAGTCCTTCACAGAGAAGGAAGAATTATTTGCAGAAAGAAACACTTACTTTACAAAAAGCAAATGGAGATTCCACCTCTACCAAATACAACATACTTCATAGTGAATCAATATATTGGTACAGAGGAGAATTTTCCAGGACAGGAATCTCTAAGCACACAGGTGAATTCCCTTGTGGGTATATGACCCATGTCCATGAAGATTGTACTCAGTGGTGAAGAGGAAAAAAATCCTCTAAGGAAACTGTTGAGCAACTGTATGCTTAGAGTGACAGAAAATTGTATTTAGGCCAGCGGGTTTATATACACAGAGACACACAGAAGAGACCAATCCCCTGACCACTGTCAAAGACAGAGTCTGAAAGAGAGGCTTTCCATCCCAGGGGAACTTTTTTATGCTGCTGCTGGGATGGGCTGCTGTGTCTTCAGCAGCTCTCTATAATGTTCCTGCAGCGTTTGTTTTTTCAAGCTGAATGTTGGAAAGAAAAGTATTTCTTGGATCTTAGGTTGTAGCGTAGAGTGCCAAGCTCTTCAGCAGTCTTCTTGGGTGATTCTGCAACTGTAGGAATGTTTCAGTTTTTCGTTTCCCTTCATGCTTTGATTTCATCTCCTTTCTATTCAAAATATGAAGAGCTAAAGATAAAACAGACTAAAAGTCTCATAGTTAAATCATAAATCATTAAAGTATAAAAATAAAGTACTTCTGCAAGTGCAGGGAAACAGTAGTTTGATATGAGAATCTGTGGCCCTCAGACATCTCTACCAACAAAAGTCTATATAGGCATACTATTTTTAAAATGTTTATTTCTCTCATAGGTTCTGAAGCAAGACACCATTCTTGTGATATTCTCCAGAGAGGGGGAGCAGCTTGGTTTCTTCAAGATCTCTTCAATGTTTTAACACTCTTCCCCTGAGTGAAGAAACCCTGAATCCAGATACTGTATTTTGGTATATGGAATCTAATTCCTCAGATAACATATAAGAAAAAGTCTCCACTGCTGATATCACTGGCATTATTTATAAAAAAGTGAGTGAGGTAAATCCACAGGAAATGTTTGGGGAGGTCTGAGTACAAAAGTATCTGAAGGTGCTCATCCTTGCAGGTCAGATAATAAATATCACTGCAGTGGGTCGTTTCCATGAAACATCTTCTTGTATTGCAAGTTATAAATGTGGTAACAAGTGTGTCATAATTATGGAAGAATGCAGAATAGATCACAAAGTCTGATGTGATAAAAAATAGATTCAGATAAAAAAAGTTATTAAAATTGTAGTTAAATTATTAAAATTCTCAATAAAGTATATTCCACTTCTTGCTTTTTCAGGCAAATATATGCACATGTATAGGACACAATACAGCATAATAAGGCTTTCCAAAATTGTTAACAAGGTCTTTTATTGGGCTATGGATAGTATTAACTTTATATGGAAACTGCTGACTTAGCAGTCACAAAATACATTCACGCATCCCCTTACTCAAGACAGGTTTGGTGGCCAGAATACTTTTTTTGAACATTTCACTTATGCATGCCCAACCTCTGGCCTCAGACTCATAAAACAAGCAAAAACAATACTGAAAACAGGAATGAAAAATGGGAGAATTGAATTAACAGATGTAGAGTGTCAGAACTTTCTCCATGTACCATTAAGCAGAGAAACAAAATCTTAAATGCAAAATGGAAACAAAAGAGGACGGTAAGTTCTTGTGCCCATTTAGTGAAGATTTTAATGCAGATTTTTCTAAAGCATATTATACAAGATTTTTGACCAGATGACTTGCTTTTGCAAGTGAACTGGAATCCCATAAAAAAAAAATTACATACAATTCAATAACATACAATTTACATATTGAAAAAAATTTAAAGAATTTCAAAATTAAAACAATGGCAAGTAATTGCAATCCTTAAGTTGACATATCTCTATTAAAACAATGTGATACTGAAGCAATTGAAGTTGAAGTTGACTGCTATTTGTAACTGTTTAGATCACTAAAATTTTTGTAAAAGAATTCTGCAGGTTTTATATACATAGTTGAAAAAACTATTTATTAGGAAAAAATCCCAGTTGCTCAAACTGAATTGACTATATGGTTAAGTTGTTAGAATAGTCCGTGGCATTTTTTTGACCTTTGCTAGCTAGCACACCTTCAGAGAGCTCCTGGTAAGGCCCAGGACCTAGACCAGGCCAAGCATCATTCCCAATAGACTGTTCATGTCTAGCTCAATAATTTCTCATCAGCATTTTTGGATGTGGGCAATTCAATGCCATTTCGCTTCAATGCCAAAAGAACAATCCCATGCACCTTTAATACCACAGTCTACACATTTGCTGACAGTCAATTTTGTGTTTGATCTCCGGGTATGCTGAAGTAACCTGGTTAGATGATCCTCTCCTTGGAGTTCCAGTAGCAGAACAGATACCAGCTGTCTTTCAGCTGGTCCAGAAGGACTGCAACCCAGTATTGTCCTTCTTCCATTGCTTGCTTATTCCAGTCTGCAGTTCTTGGCATAAAGAAAATTGCCTTTTACACAGATCTCGTGGTTCTGAGTACTCTTACCAAAAACCCCAGAGACTTTTTCAAGATAGAGCAGGTGCTCATCTTACTTTTTCCCCTTGCTTAACCTAGACAGATCACATTTTTGAGAGCATTCTTCATGGACAGTAACCACAAGCCTTGTGTCTATGGGTAAATGTACTTAGACCCCCTCTCCCTGCACCCAGCAAGCCATGCATAAAACACATTTTGGGACCTGGATGTATCCTTATTCCCCCTACAGAGGTCATATCCATAAGAATGTATGCTCAAGGGAGGCAGTGAAGAGGATGGGGCTGGCCTCTTTTCATTGGTGGCCACTGATAGAAATAGAGGAAATGGCCAGAAACCAAAGTGTCAGAAGTTCCACAGGAGTTTAAGGAAAAATTCTTTAACAGTGAGGGTGACAGAGCCCTGGAACAGGCTGCTCAGAGAGGTTGTGGAGTCTCCTTCTCTGGAGATCTTCCAAGCCCACTTGGATGCCATGTGCTCTAGGTGACCTTGCGTGTGCAGGGGGTTGGACTAGATGACCTCTGGAGGTCCCTTCCAACCTTAGACATTCTGTGATTCTATGATTCACAGCCATAATATCTCTTCAAGAAGAACTAGTTGAAAAAAAAATTAAAACATACTCATATAAGAGGATTTTTTCTACTAGAGTAGTTCATAAATCCATCAGAAAGGCAGTGATTAGACTTTTATATTATTTTCAGCACTCAGTCACCCAGAGGAAGTGGTGAAAATTCCATTATTTGACATTTTATAAGGATGGTGAACAATAGTTTAGGAAATTCTAATGTAGGGAACAATTTAAGGACAGAAGACTTGCGTATTTATGTGGTAGACTGAATACTGACTATCGTCTCTGACTATCACATATCCATGAACAATCAAAGGCTAAAGTGCAAAAGGTACACTAAATGTTACCGATCCTTTTATGCTCTCAATCTTCCCACTTGGTTTTACAGTTTGAAGTTAGTCTTTTTGTGTGTTGTGATATATTACCTTTACTTGCACTGGTAAGGAAACATTAATATAACACAAGAAGGAAGGGTGTCAGTCAAAAGCAGGGGGAATGTGACATAAAGGTCACCCACGGAGTTATTAATAATTTTGAAAATTATGAAAGGTTGTCATCTGAGACAAACTAGAATTTAACCAAACCAAATAGGTAAAATAAGCTGATTTTGCTTTGGATTATGAATTTAAAATACGTTTGCATGCAATTACTTTCTGTAAATGTATGCATTTAGACTTAGTGCTGGAAAAGTGAATCAAAAGGAGAAAATCTTGATTCGGAAAGACAGGATGGTCATACACAAATTTCTGCTTATTACTACTAAATTAGGGGAGAGCCCTAATAACCCAAATTGTATCAGCTGTTGCTGTTTTGATTAAATAAGTGAAAACTAAATATGCCTGACAAAGTAGTAAGTGCTATCTGAAGATACTAACCAAAAAATGAGAGCTAGATAAAGGCAAGAGAAAAAACAAGTCAGAAAATGTGATTTGGAGTTGTGAGCACTGGCCTCACTTCCAAAAAACAAACATCCCATAGCTTGTGTTTCTGATGGAATTGGTGGTTGCATCTCATGGGCAGTGTTTACATTACATCCTAGATTTATTTTTTGCTGCATACTGAAGTGCATTTCAGAGTCCCATTCCAGGTCAGGTCCTTGTTCTGAACATGCCTTGATCCTCTCTGAGTCATTCATCTTAATATTTTTAGCACAGAAATCAAGGATTCTTAATGTGTGTAGAAGGCAAAGAGAGGCCTCTCCAATACAGCATCATCATAGTCTATCACAGAAGTAGCATGTGGCCAGGGCATGTTCCCGAACCCAGATACTGGGAACTGTTCTTGGGACTGGCAGTAAAATGTAGACAACATACATTTTACCTTTAAAAGAATAAAGAGTCTGACAGCAGACTGTCCTTGTTCTTCTTTTTAGCCATGTACTACCCTTTTCATATGATCAAGGTTTAATAACTCACTTCTTATAAACATAGAATAATAAAGAGGAAAGTTTTCTGTATGTTATGATTTGAATTCGGAAAAAAAGTCCAATATAAAGACCAATAATCTCTGAAGACTTTAAACCCAGCAATAACAGACATTTTGCAAGTTGCCTTGTCTTCTAGAAATTATTATTAGATATAAACGGAAATTCCTAGTGAAGTCAGAGCTTTTAACATAGACATGCATAGATTCAGACTAAAAAGTAAATCATTTTAAATGCCTGCAAAGAGCCTCTAACAATATTAATGGAGTGATTCTGGGGCAGAGAGAATAGGTTTCTGTTCAGCATGAACATCCATTCATATCACTTATGAGACTGGCTTGCTTAGTATATTTAGCTTTACTGCTTGTTTCAACAAATTAATGAAAGGACTGATTTCATGGCTGTGTTTATTTTAATTTGGCCACCAGGGATGTGAAGAAATTCTGATGTATATTGGTCAGGGAGGTTACCAGCTTGTTAAAGCTATCCCTGTCGTCCCACGGGTCAAGCTGTAAATAAAATAATCATTGAGGATCTGCCTTCCTGAGCTTGCCTATTGCCTCTGAGTAAGCAAGCAAGGTCAGTTCTAAATTAAAGACACTTTTTTTCCCCTTCTGTTTTGCTTCTTGGCCCCTGAGATTGAAGGACTTTTTATTAGATTATTTTTGCAATAAGGAGAAGTTAGGAAATGATCCAACAAAAGGTTTAAGTTCCGGATTTATTTCTAACACCTGAGTGTTGGTCCTTGGGTGAAATATTTACATGCATAAAGATAAGCAAGTGGCTAAAGTTTTTGCTGAGCTGAGATCCCAGAACCTTACCCAGGCTCTCCGTGATGACTTTCACTTTATCTGTGGGATTACTTCTTTCCATAGACCCAGATTTGATATCCTGGGCACCTCTTTAATTCCCGGACATCCTCTTGAATATAAACACCATAGGAGCCCAATAGCTAAGAAGTTAGATAATACATAAAAAAATATAGAGAAAGGGCGGAACAGGAGCAGTACTTTTTTAAGTAGCTCAAGATAAAACTTAATTTTGAAATAAAGTGAATAGCTGCAATCCCCTTTGCTCTCAGTGAAGCTAGGGAACAGAGAGGATGGTACAGGGACCAATCCTGGTCAGCATCTGCTGTATGGGACCAAACTGTCTGGGGAATTGAACGAGGAGAGTTTAGTCAGGCTGGTGGCAGTCCTCCATGCCATGCCACTCATCACTAGTCAAAATATAGTCGTAAACTTCACTCAGCCCTGACAAGGACCTTATTCCTTATCTCTTTCTGCTCAGGGTTGAGGTTGTGCCTCAGGCAGGTCCTCTCCCCCTTTCCAAGTTTCTCTGCTTTTGCAGGGCTACAGAGGGCTCTTGCCTCCCTCGGGCTTTTGCAGGAGTGTTTCTTGATTACCAGCAGCCTGTCATATCTTGCTTTTTGACCCTGCTTTTCTCTTGAGCTGCTTGCTGCTCACAGTCATTTGCATGCCATGGTTATGCAAATATAATGAGTAAAAAAAAAAAAAAAATGTCATCCTGCCAGCCAAGAATCAAAAGGTCTCCTCTTTTCCGAGGCAGGAACAGGAACATGCTGCACCTGCATTACCCAAGGTCTACTTTCCTTCACCCAGATAATTCTTCCCTGTGAAGGCTGCAAATGCTATTTCAGGGCATGCCAGAGCAGAGTGCGGCAGGTGCCCCTTGGCATTTGCCATTTCTCCATCAGAGTATGCCTCAGCCTCAGTGTCTTTAGTGAAGAGGCAGCACCCCCAGTGCCAAACTGGCTGCCAGCCTGCTTTGTTGGACTGTTACATGCGTCTGGCTCTTGCACATCCCCAGACAAAATGGTCCAAGCCTGCATAGTCTGCCAGGCCTATTTGCACATTAAAGACAACAGCGTATCAGCTTCATAATGCATCTGTGGAATCCTTTGGGTACACTGAATTAAAACCATTGCTAGAGTGAGACTGTGGTAGTCTCAACACCATCAGCAACACACTCAGGTCAAAAAACATATGAGAACAGTTCAATTGTTTTTGAACTTTTAATTACAGATGTGCTGGCTTCCCTTGTTGTTTTTTTTTTTTTTTTTTTTTTTGGTCTGCTTGCTGTTTCTCACAGAGTTTTGGCATGGAGCAGGCAAAGGCTTAACTCCCAGGAGCAGAGAAGCAGCAGCAGCCTGGAAGCTAGGCAGGAATGTAGAAAAGGAGGCCTGGGGATGTCAGCAAGTCTCTCCAACAAGGACTCTGCTGCTGTGGTAAGAGGTTTTGCTGGGTATGGTAGCGCCCTGTCAGAGTATTTTAGCAACAGGCAGCTTTTACGCTCAGTCCTGGCCTTTACTTCCCTGTGCACAGATTTGATGAAGTAACTTGGCGCAGGATTGTAATCCCCTTAAAGCTCGGAGGAATTCAGACTTGGGCTTTTGAAAAATCCCAACTGGAATATCCAGATCCATCTAAGAATCCCCCAACTCTGCGGTGTGTTTGGATGTAACAACATGTTTTCATCTGAAGTAAAATTATGGAGAGTAATTATGGACACAGTTCTTGGACACATTTGGGTAGGATGCTACCAATGCGAATAAAGACTCCTGCTCTTCCATTTCAATACTGAGAATAGGAGTATTTTATATCTGCTGTATATCTGTATATCTATCTTTACATACAGACTGCCTTCAAAATTTTTTCAAATCACCAGGAGGATATATGCATTTTGGAGAACGTTCTCCAGGAAGAAGCTTTTTGGAACATGGCTAAATGATGTGAGAAGCCTTTACAGAGGCCAAGAATCCCTTCTTTGTGTTCATGTGAACGTTCAGTAGTAGAAATATCCCTTGTCAAGCTAGAGGACCTCTCAGTAAACTAAGAAAGCAATATGAACATGGGAACTAAAGTCTGAAATATAGAAAGAAAAACAAAGAAAAGTCTTGATTTTATTTAAAAAAGAAAGGTAAATGAACAAAAACACTTTGAACGTGTGTACACGTACAAAGAAATGTATGTGTGTAAAGCATCTCTATGAACTGAAGTGACTGAATGACATTTTTAAGGCTGTGTTTACTGAACACTGGAAAACTCGTGAAAAGTTTCTGTAGAAGTTTTTTTTTCTGCTTGAAAGCACCACAAGATGGCACTTTCTGCAGAGAATACCTAATATTTAAATGAATTAAAAAATCTTTATTTTAGGAAAAACTGTTATTAAACATACAGCACGCTTGAATGAAAAAGGTAAAGGGACCAAATAATAAAATAGAAAGCATAATATAATCTTTGGTACATAAAAATAGGCAATCTGTGATCCTGAAAACAATCATATACTTGTCTAGGTTTGTGGCTAACCACAGAATCACAGAATGGTTGAGGTTGGAAGGGACCTCTAGAGATCATCTGGTCCAACCCCCCTGCTCCAGCAGGGCCACCTAGAGCACGTGGCACAAGGGTGACATCCAGGCGGGTTTGGAAGATCTCCAGAGAAGGAGACTCCACAGCCTCTCTGGGCAGCCTGTGCCAGGGCTCTGTCACCCTCACAGGAAAGTTCTTCCTCACGTGGAGGTGGAACTGCCTGTGTTTCAACTTGTACCCATTACCTCTTGTCCTGTCACCAGCCACCATGGAGAAGAGCCTGGCCCCATTCTCCCTACAATCACCTCTCAGGTACTTGAACATATTAATCAAATCTCCTCTCAGCTTTCTTTTCAGGCTAAACAGGCCCAGCTCGCTTAGTCTTTCCTCATACGACAAATGCTTCGGTCCCTTCATCATCTTTGTGGCTCTCCACTAGACCCTCCCCAGAAGCTCCAAGTCTCTCTTGTCTTGGGGAGCCCAGAACTCCAGGTGCGGCCTCACCAGAGCTGAGTAGAGGGGCAGGATCCCCTGCCTCGACCTGCTGGCAACGCTCCTCCTGATGCAGCCAGGATCCCGCTGGCCTTCTTGGCCATGAGGGCACATTGCTGACTCATGGTTAACCTGTTGTCAACCAGGACTCCCAAATCCCTATCCACAGAGCTGCTTTCCAGCAGGTCAACCCCTAATCTGTACTGCTGCCTGGGGTTATTCCTCCCCAGGTAAGTTATCTGGGAAGTTATTTTCATGTTACTCAGTAAATATATATACTGTACATATATATTCAAATATGCTTGTACACAATGCTTAAAACAGTCTCATAAGTCATTTTTTTTGCCCCTACTTAGCAGAGTTGGGCATAATCGACTGATCCTCCACAAACTATACAAAGATAGCTGCAAAACACAAATATGTCCAGTGACTTTATGGCAAAACAAAATTGTATTTTGGTGACCGATTATAGATTTAAATAAAAACATATAAAAATTCTGGAGGTATTTTTCTATCCTAATTGGAAGGAGATAGAGATAAGAACAAATATTTTTCCTTGTTGCTGTGATTTTTTCACTCTCTAAGTAACATTCATGTAGCTATACTTATTAGTATGCATATAAACATACTTCAGGTTTAAAAATGTTTGAATGAAGTATGAGTAAATTTGTTGTCCAGCCTGGCAGAAAGTCTTACCTACAGAATTATTTTTGGTGGGTGTTTCCTTGGAGCATAACTCTAGCTAGACTGTCCAATCTCAACATTTATCAGTCACTAATCCAAAAGGAAATCATTTGATTTCATGACTTTTTGTGGAAAATAACTCATCTTTTAGCTGTTAATTGAGTATAGAATGTTCAAATGTTCTCCTTCACTTAGGAAAATGCCAATAAATGCATTGGCCATCCTCCCTCTGCTCATATGAAAGGAAGTGGAGCTCTGCCTCCCAGGCAACCCTGGCAATGAGATCCTGGGCCCTCCAACTCCACTCCAGCATAATGACCTTTTTACAGTGTGGTTGAGATTGAGGATTGGGTTTTTGAAGAAGTTTCATTATAGACTACCTTGTCTTTAGACACCGGGTGAGCCAGAATAGATGAATATAAAGACTAGTGTGTACTAACTGATTTTCAATCCAAAGGGAAATTTTTTAAGAGACTCAGTTATCCATAGACTGGTCCAGTGTTATTAGTTGTGGGCTTTTTTTTTGTTTGCTTGTTTTTGTTTCTAGAGCTCCCTGGGTCTTCTTCCAAGTATGAGTGGTTTCCTATTGGCATTGGTATCCTTTTCAACCTTGAAAGATTTTGATTTGTTACTGATGGAGCAGGAGCTGACATGTTTTTTCAGATGTTTACTGGTTGTGGTTATCAGCTTGGCTGATGCCCGGAATGATGGCAATAGATCTGTCTCTAGAGAAGGAACTGTTTGTTCATGTACTCTTCCTCTTTCTGCTGTGTGGATCCAGGGAAATAAAACAAATGATTTGCAGTGATACCTCTTTAATAATTGACCTCTGGAGAACAGCCATACAAGTCAGTGAATTACACTTGAGTGTCTCAGTGTATCGGGTAAATGACAGTTTAAACCAATATTGGCAGGTCATAGAATACAGCAGAGATGTGTTTAATACTGCCTATTTTTTTTCTTTTTTTTTTCTTTTTTTTTTTTTTTTTTTCAGAACGGCAGTCTTTGGGTTCAGTACTTTAGAACAATACCATTTATGAAATTTATTATTTTAAATTTAGACACTAGAGAACACCCTCTAGCTAAGTATAAAATGTTTGAAATATTTCAAAATATAAAGCTGAAACTGCTTGCTTCAAATTGTTTGAATATCTCAGTTCTTAGCACTTGCTATGAGATTCTGATATAAAATATTAATCCAATTGCTTCACAGAACATTTTACTGGCAAATTATCCCTTCTTTTAATATGGGATGAATAGAGCAATAACAGTTAAATTAAAAGCAGGTTTTCTGAAATTGGTTATTAAACTACATTGCTACTTTCTGTAGTATAATAGTCTTTTTCTTCTATATCCTGCAATTGTACATGTCTATAATTCTATACCGATAAATAGATATCATTATATTAAAAAAATCAAAATATCAAATACAATATTTAATTGTTGATCTTTTGCCACGCAGTTGAAATCACACAGATGGCAATTCTTCCTTATGATTACCAGAGGTCTTGTTTGCAAGTACATAATTTATAGTTTCTGATAACGTGGCAAAATAACATGTTATTTTGTTTGTGTCTAGCCCAATAGGCAAAAACTATGACGTATAGCTGAATGATTAATAGATACAGAGGAAAGCAGGGAAATAGAAATGGCAAGAGTAATTGCAAAATAAAAGAAAGTAGAATATAGAAGAAAGGGTCTACTATAAAGTAAGGCTCCTCTCAGTCAAGTTGACCCTTTCCCAAACTTCTAAATTATGTCAGCCTGAAAAAAATGGATTGCTTCACATTCTAGGTAATATGTAGGTTCACTAAACACAATGACTTTGTAATGGTCATTAATATTTGTGGAAAAAAATACTCTATGTGCTCTGGAATGCACTGCATCCATTCTCTTCTGAAACCTCATCTTTGTTCCCAGTAATTACCATCTGTTTCTGATTTCTGACATTCTGTGTCAGTGGCAAAGACTATTCAAGCTTCTGTACACAATATGAGCTATGATAGTTTATTATATTTTTATATAGCAAGACCATATTTTTAAAAGCAATAAACATAATTTAACTTGTAAATCAGAATATAATGTACTTTTGCTGATGCCAGTTTAAACAAAAGTGAGAATTGGACACCATTTACAAACCTTGTTCTGAACAGTCCATTCATTCTGCTCACATGTATTCTAAGATCACAAAAAGTTCCTGTAGAGCTGGACTTTGCTCTAAGAACAAAACAAAACAAAACCCCTATATCTACACATTCTCCCAACATATGCAATTAGTTAGTGTAAATAACATCGCTCCTGCAAGAAAAGGTTAGACACACATTGAGAAAACCCCACAATTATAATTTTCTGATCTTTGGTCTTTGAACCAAACTGAACACTCTTGAAAACTCTCTTTTAACATAAATCAGATGGCTAAAAGATCAGGCTGCAGCAGTTTCAAGATAGGGGATTCTTTTTTCCCTGGCTTTGATTTAAATTCTTTCAAGGCTTGTAAACTCACATAAAATACCTTGACCTGCTGGTGGGTAATTATCCCTGGGATTCTTTTTCCTGCTTAAGGTTTTACCCAAGAAGTTAATGAAAATCTACAAAATGTGTTCTTCTCTTAATCTACATACCATGGACCTAAAAGTAAGGACTTTTAAGCGCACAAACAGCTGCTTGATTCACTAAAGATTCTTCCAGAAATTATAACAATAAAAGAAAATATTTAAAGAACATGAGGACTGTGGTTTTGGGGGAGTAGGTTGAAGGATTTTTTCTCTTGAAGATAGCTAGTCTATACTTCCCAAAACAAACAAACAAACAAAAAAAACACTTCTTCTAACCAACCAGCCAAAAATCACTGTCATTCTGGCATGTCAAATAATTTTGAAGCCTGATCCAAAACTGACTACAATAAATGGAAACAGCCAGTGGTGAACTTCCTAGTTGACTTAGTTAAGCCTGTCTTGTTCAGGTATCCTACGATTTCTACATGCTCTATTTGGCAAGAAAAAAAAAAAAAAAGATATAACAGGACAATGTCAGCAGCATTTGACAAGATTATACATGTTCTTACAATGAATGATACATCTACCTCATTTTCATACACTAAAAGATCCCTGGCTCTGCCCTGAGTGCACCTCTGCCTCCCATGAAGTAAAGAGCTCCAGGGCCTTCTGCAGGATCCTCTCCTCTGGCAGCAGTTTCCAATATTCAGGAAATATGGATTGTTGGAGGAGGGTGACAATGAGTAGGATGAATAATATGCCTGAATTTGGAAATAACAGGTATTTGTAAGCCCACATATTCAACTTTGTCTCAGCTTGACTTCAAAAATATTTTCTTAACTGGATGCCAAAGCTTCAGTTTATCTTGCCTTTTCTTCATATCAGGTTCCATATAATATATCTTTGGAGAAGTACAACTGTAGATAAAAGAGTTGTTTTCTTTGTCCTTTTAATTACTGACTATAAATACACCACGAGAAAAAACATTGTGGAAGTGAAAGGGCTATCTGAGTTTAAGAACAATGAAGGAATGGTCATGGACAAACTATCCAGGAATTTAGTCTGAGAATCATAATAATTCAAATAATCAAAGCAATGCTATTCTGTAATTATTTTCCTGGTGCTATAGTATGGGCTATAGAAATCTAAGCAATTTTAAGATAAATTTATGAACAGGATTAGATGAAGTGGTTTTTGTAGTAGCTGGAGACTTGAATCAATGACACAAGTAGTCAATGTTGCATCATAAATTCATAAATCAACCTACTGCTGCTCTACTTCTCTCCTTCAAGGTATAGCATGGCACAAGAAATTATTTTCATGTCTCTATAGTCTCATCCAATATATTATGAGATCAAGTTATGGAAGTGGAACATGTAGGCCAGGCCAGATTAAGGCTAAATCTGGCAGATAGTCTACACTGAGCCACCGGCATCAACGTTCTGAATCATAAAAATCCAGGTTGAGGGGAAACTTAAGCTGGGAAAACAGTTTATATAGGTGTGGACCCATGGCTGTAGTTAGCAAACTGCCCTTGGTCAGGGGAGCTAGGCAAGATGGTGCAGAGACACAGATAGCTCAGCAGGATTCAGTTCCTGCCCGAACAAGCTTGTCAGCTCTGGCTTAATGCCAGCAATCCCAAACTGAACTAACTGAGCGAACAACATTGAGGTGCCTGTTTCTCTCTTTATAATATACATAGTGCGGGTAGTTTTTAATGTGGTAGCAAGGCTGGACCTGACTTAGCTCTGCACAGCTCATAGGCATCAATAAGCCCCCTCAAAATACAGATTACTTTCAAGAAGTGAGCACAGACCTCACTTTGATCCATCAGGTGCTAGAAGACATTTGGGGCTTCCCTGGTGTGGATAACACTGGGAATGGATTATTTCACTGCCTATAGATAATTAGCTGATAGGTATGACTGTGCCATATTGGTAATACAGAAGACATACAGGAAGTCCACATCACACTCTGCACAAAAATTTAAAGATGAAAGACATACAATACCTAATAAACACCTTAATTTAGCCTCTTACTGGTCCTGACCGGAGACAGATCCCTCTCTTCCATGTTCCAAACCACTTTTATTTTGTTTCCCCTCAAACCTTAGGCATCTTGCCTCATACATTACACAGGATGGATGGATTCAAGGATGCAAGGATGGGGGATGCATATAATCAGTATGTGCAGTAAGCATGGCTCTTCCAATATTTAGTTAGTAACTCCTTTGGAAAAAAAAATATTTTTTTCTACTTCTTTCTGATAACAAGTTTGAATTCCCGGTAAATTTGAAGATCTTGTGAAAAGGCTGGGAATATCATTGATTTTTGTTTTCTTTATGTAAAGCAGTATTTTTCTCTAACCATTTTTCAGCAGCAGCTGAACCATTTTGTCTGAATTTTTCAGAAACTATTCAGCTGTTGAAGATACCTGGCACAGAAAATTTCACATAAACAGTTTATATTTTCAGTAGTATAAATCTTCAAATATCAGAACATGGAACCTCCCAGACAATCTACTTGGCAGTCCTTCCAGACCCTTCATCCACTAGCTGCTTGCTCAGTTTACTTCCAGTTAATGCTGATCAAAACTCAAAATTTCTTTCTCTTGGAAACACTTTTCGTATTTCTAAGGATATTTTCTATAAAACAGGATGAAATCCTGTTAAAAATATTTCCTCAAAAGGAAACTCTGTTTTCCATAGCCAGTTCTTTTCGATGGACAAAGGTGCCTGGAAGCGTTGGGAATCCTGGCCCTAGTAACAGAAGATAGGTGCTGGAAGCCTGGGAACCCTTATCCCTTTCATACGGCAGAATTACTTATGAAATATGAATCCTGGAAATTCAAAGTTCCTGAACAAGATCTGACGGAAGAAAAAGTTTTACTGGCAGAATGTCTACCTGGACCTATTTCTCCTGGCAACTTCAGGCACAGGTCCGAACTGTCCAAGACTGCAGGTGATTGGAGACTTTATCTCCAGTTCCAGTCAGCTGGAAACACTAAGCAAAGATGCTGTCTGAACACACTCCTCTCTAAAGCATCCCTAGTCTCTTTGATCAAAACCAGGCTCCTGGTGAGACCAGGAGTCTGGTGGAACAGGATTTCCTCTCAAAAACCTAGCTACTGAAAGCAGGACTCAGCGTTGGCTGCCAACTGGTTAAGACTCGCAGGTTGTAGACCTCGTTTCTACACCAGTTTAAGAGATGCAGCATTAGAGCTTTTATTTCCCCGGAGAGCATCTCTGAGCTGTGCTCAGAATTACAGAGCAGGGGCAGCTCCATGCTGCTTGTTCAGCCAGTCCTGCTTTTGGTTAAAGGATGAAAGGCTCAGGGATCTGGACTGTGCCTGGCTATCTGGAGGTCACTGCTGAGAGAGGTGCATCCTGCTTTGCAAGAGCTCTCCTGTTTCTGTCCAATGATCAGCTGAGTGTCCACAGTACAGTGGATGGGGAAGAAGAGAATGGTGGCAGCTGCCCATCACTACTGCCCAGTGTGCCCAGGGAGGTCGTGTTACCTGATGCAACCACTTCTGCTGGGGCAGGTCACGAGCACAAGGCTATGATCTCCAAGCCTGGCTAGCATTTGATATGATGTAACAGGCTGAGGCTATTCTTACACATGTAAGATAAACCCAATCTCAGAAGCAGGCACTACTAAAGCACTGCAGTAGGACAAAATATACGACAAGGATGCCTTCGATCTTTCATCTGAATGCCAGTGATGTATTTCTAAATTGAAATGATTAAATCAAAGGGCTAATCAGGTCAGACTTCTCTGTTAGCTAAATCATAGGTTGGTGAAACTAACAGTTTCTAAATAAGCCTGACGTATTTTCATACATTTCCACAAGCTGGAATTTTGAAATGTGTACCTAACTGGCCTGATCTTTTCGTAGCTCATGAAAAATAATATGTAGCTGGTTAAGAGTCAGTGCCAGAATCAACATTCCTTCTTTTCCTAGAAACCGAAGATTTAAAGATTTTCCCATCAAAAGGATTTATGCAAGGATTTATGGATCCTGCAAAAGTTGGCTTCATGTATATTGTTCCTCTGTCTTTTGGAAATTTTATTTTTAAATAACTTTTTTTTTAAATCCTGTTCTTTATCTTTTCCTTTATTTAGCACTTTTGCAGATGTGTACTTATCACTGGAAAAGCTTCTAAGTGACACTAATTGCATACAGTAGTAACAATTCTTTAGTCTGTCCATGAAACTTAGGAATGCTCTAAAAATTGTTATTCAAATTAGTTTCCTTTTCTCTGGCAACTGTTTCTGCTTTTCTTCACCTTTAAAACAATGACCTGGAGAGCACCACACTTGATTTATTCTTGTGAAAATTATATCAGAATCCAATGCCTGGATATATTTATTTTTAAAAGCATTTTTAAAAAAAATCTCTTTGAATCATGTCAGGAGAAATAAACACTGCGAAAATCTGATGAATGGTTGGAAAAAAAAAACACCAAAATTATGAATCCGCAGTAGTGCTACTTTTTCATGCAGCGATTAACTGTGGTCAGAAGGCTTATAAAGACGAGTTCAAGACAGATGAAGAAAACAAGTTAAAGGATACTCATCCAACCAAACTTGTGTCAGAACAGCCCTGTTGTAAATTCACCTGAGTCTAGCTAGAACAACTGCCTGAACCTTCATGCTGTTAGTAGTTTTCTTTCAGAACTCACAAGGGAATGGTGGGATGGTGAAGTTTCAGCAGCCTGGAAAATGGCAAATGTAGAGTCTATCTTTAAAAAGAGAAGAAAAAGGAATTGAGGGCTTGCAGAAGAATCAACTTAACATCAGCTCGTGGAACAATAATCAGATAAACTGTTCATAAACACTCAAAAGACAACTGGTGGGCAAGTAAAAGCCAACATATATTTATTGAGTAAACCTCTCCAAATTAGCCTTGCTAATGATAGTGTGTCTTATGTCCATAAAATCAGAAGACAAACAGTGAAAGCCAGATAACTCTTGACTCTATTCAGAATTTTGATACTGTTTCATATAACATTCACATAAGCAATTTTAAGAAATATTTTCTTAGTAAACTATTGTTAGATCAGTACAAGAATAAAGGTATATCGTAAGTAGGGATAAACTGGAGATATAGTCCAAAAATAAAATAAATATACATAGGTATCTAGAATAATAATCATTATGAAAAATTAAAAAACAGTCTCAGTAGCAAACTTTCTGGAAAAGTTCAGAACATAAAAGTACATTACAATGTCATGTGGTCAGAAAAAAGGTAAATATTATCATGAGATATGCATAAACAGAAACATCATGTATACATCATCTATCTCATCTATGTCTACTCAAAATGATAAGACTGCAGCAGCACATATGTTATATATATCTTATATTATATATTATGTTATAATATTTATTAAAAGGATATATAGAATAACTGAAGAAAGTATGGAGAAGAAAAAAAAAAATGATCAGAGCTCCAGAAGGATGATCTCTGGGGAAAAAAAAAAAGTAAAGAGGAATTTGTAGTGTTTAGACTAGAGAGGGGGTGGATGGAGAAGGTGATAACACTGTTTAAATATGTAAAAGGTAATAAATGGAATAAACCATTCTGTCTGACTTTTGCAGTCTTAATTTGTAGGAACTGTATATCATATTCAAGTCACACAGTTCTGTCAGTAAGCAGAATGAGGTCAGGAACAGGCTGTCCCTGGATATCTTCGAATCTCTGTCACTGGGTGTTTTGAAGAGCAGTGTTAGATGATCATTTGCCAAGAACGGTTTGGATATAGCCAGCCTTCTTATTAAGAAACTATAGGTGACTCCATGAAGTGTCTTTGACTCTGTTTTCTATGAGATTATGATAAATATAAACTAATAATAAAACACTGAGTTTTGGCCCATTTCTTTTTCTGTGCAGAGAGCTCTTCTGAAAAAGGAGATTTTCATAGTCTCTTGTTTCTAAAGAGACCACTTTTTAGGCAAAGGAAAATGAGCTGTTGAAAAATCCAAAATGTCCTCAATACCTGCTATGTTAAATTTGCACTGAAAATAAAATATTCCCAAACTAAAATGTAAATCACATAGTTTTGTTAGTCCACTTGGATGCGTTTTTTAATAAGTCAAATACCACACACTGAGTTGCAGCTTCTCATAAAAGTATTTATTAACTATCATCAATTGGGCTGTGTTGCTGAGGCAATCCCCTGTAGCAAGGATTCATTGCAAAGGCAAAAGCCACCCTAAATGGTGGGAAGCAATAGTCATGAGAAGCCTGCATTTCAATTCTCAATCAACTTTTACATTACATCTTTATAGTTACCTCAATGTGCAACATAAGCATTATTGTTATTACATCTTCTATCATACAAGCTCATTGCCACCAGCTTTCTCATTTTGGTACAAACATACCTAGAATTGTACAAAATGAATTTTTAATTTTATACTTGATTAAACGAACTTTTGCATGCAAGAACTCTCCAATAAGGACATATAAGCTATGACACAATCAGTCAGCCCAAATAAGACTTGTTTCTGATGTCATGCATTGTGTCAACTAAACTGTGGGTGTTTTTTTGTTAAAAAAAAAAAAAAAATCTAGAGAGTTTCACTTCACATCAGTGTGATTATGAGCTTTAAGTGAATGTGTATCAGAACATTCCATTCTGATCTCTCTGAGGAAATTTGTTATCCCCAAATTCCTTTCTTTTGAGTATATAAGTAAAATATCATTCCATAACTCAGTTACTCAATGTTACTCTTATTCCATAGGAAATGCAGTCTATTTCATTATGCCATATGATTTTTTCTTTCTCTCTCTGTTTAATAAACTATCCTAATCCAAATCACAGCAACCATTTAGAGATTTCCTTTACCACTGATTGTCAAATTATTTTTCAGCAACAACTATTAAATCAGGTTTCTTTCAGAAGATTCTTTAAAATGTCTTCTAAAGGCAGTGTTTTTTTCCAGTAAGGGAAAAAAAAAGTATAATAGAAGCTAAAAGCTAGAAGCTAAAGTTGGAACAATCAGACAAAATATAGCATGTTATTTTTGACTGGAGGGAGTTGTTTAAAGGCGAAACAAGCTTCTTAGTATTAGAAAGGATTCCCCATCTTGAATAGTTCTATATCAGGATCAAGTGGCTTTCTGGGATAAATTCTGGAAAAAATGAAGTAATATATAGAAGCATAAATTAGCATTTTAATGTGCTGGAGAGTTTCTTTCTTATACACATTTGCTTTTGAGCTCATACTTGTGATTGAATCTCAAGAATGAAGCTGTTTTCATCCTGGTGAAGGACATGAACCAAAATGTCAATGAGATCACCCTAATTGCATTGTGGTGACCTAATTACTTAGTTACCTAAAGTGCAGGTAACTCTTTATGCACAGTGACCTAAGCGTGAGATCTGGAGTTAATTTCATTACCAGAAAAAGACTTTTGTGGACATATACTCCAGGCATCCTGACGGATCACAGCAAATCAAATCTTCATTCTATCTTTGCAACTTAGGTGCACTTAGTGGGTAAGATGTTATAACCTATTGGTCATGGTATAGAGGTTGCTTGGACTGCATTGTACAGGTTTCCTCAGCCAGATTCCCTGAAAAAGAAACGGTATGACATTTTCTTGTTTTCCTTTTGTGATGATTGTGATGATTCAGAGTATTATGCATATTCTTTTACTCATTTCTCATGGAGCTTTTAGCAATTTCTGTACATCAGCAGGAACAGATAGTGTTATGTCATCAGTAAGTTGCCAGTCTACTACTTATTGTATTCAATTTGGTAAATACGACCCACTGAGTCATCAGTAGCAACTCAGGATTTATAGTACTTTTTTTTGTGAGATTAGATGGTGTTCCCTGTGCCACCACAGCAGCATGATTTCATCTCATGAGTGATTATAAACAGCTTCCTCTAAGTCACTTCATTACTGTACATTATTTGCAGGTAGACTTTCTGAAGCCTTTCAAGCCCAACTTGTTTAGTAAGAGCCTATCCAACTATGAATTTTAAAGTTTTTCTTTCCTTACCTGAATTTCAGTCATTTCTCCACAAATAAATTTAACAAAGGACTTTCCACAAGTCTTTCTCATGTGGCATCAACAAATGATTTAATACACTTATTTGGAACAGATTATACAAAATAGATCTTTCCTTTTGCTTCTCCATGATATTATAGCATGTCACTTCTCTTAATCATCTTCAGCATTCCTGGAATTATTCTTTAGACAACATAGTTACTGAAGATATTTGTGACTGGAATACGGAAAAGTCTGTAATCTTTTCCAAGAATCTCATTAATTTGGATTTATTCTGAAATAATGGTATTTTTGTTAGTCTCTACTTTGTCATTTACTTAGAAAAATATACTTGTCAGATAATTTGCACTATGCTCTTCACCACATATGTTAGTTCCAGTCTTGGTAGAACATTATTTTTATTTTTTGTTTTTTATTTTCTTGCAATAGTTTAAACATTTTTTAATATGCTCCTCCTACTGATCCAGATCCATAGTACAAGTTGTGGCATCATTTACATCTGGTAGCATATATGTTATTTTCCTGTGGAAAACTTCTCGTTCATTTGACATACCCCAGGAAATGTTCTTAACCAAGGTAACCATATGTAAAAGTACACACAGTGATTCCTAAAGATCGAAGGCCCAATAAGGCTGATGGTATCCTGGGATGCATTAGGAAGAGTGTAGCCAGCAGGCCGAGAGGTGATGTCCCTACCTTTTCAGCCTTGCTGAGGCCATGTCTGGAGTGCTGCAACCAGCGCTGGGCTCCCCAGTACAAGAGGGACATGGAGCTACTGGAGAGAGACCAGTGTGGGTCTACAAAGAGGATAACGGGACAGGAGTATCTCTCCTTTGAGGAAAGACTGAAAGAACTGGTCCTGTTTAATCTGGAGAAGAGAAGGCTGAGAGGGGATCTTACCAATTTGTACATATATCTTAAGGAAAGTTGTCAAGATGATGAGACCAGATTATTTTCAGTGATGTCCAGTGACATCACTGACAAGAGGGATGGCAGGACAAGAGGGATGAGAAGCAATGTGCACAATCTGAAGCACAGGAAGGTCCATCTGAATTTGAGGCAAAACTTCTTGACTGTGGAGGTTACAGAGCACTGGAACAGGCTGCCCAGAGAGTTGTGGAGTCTCCTTCTTTGGAGATATTTAAAACCTACCTTGACACAATTCTGTGTCATGTGCTCTAGGTGACCCTGTTTGAGCAGGGGGAGTTGGACTAGAAGATCTCTAGCAGTCCCTTCCAGCCTCAATGGTTGGGTGATTCTGCCCTCATCTGAACAAAAAGTAATGAGCCCAGGCACTTATTGAAACACAATGTTCTCCCTAGTGCAAAACGCTGATGGAAATGAGTACCTTGCTGATAACTGAGGTGCTAATTTGCCCTTGTCCCTTAGAAAGATTACGATATGTGAAAGGTGGCCAAGGCACATAAGTGTATCTGTATAAATATATATATATATTGCCCTGCAAGACCTGAATGAGTCTCACAAGAAGTTTGATACATATTTGGATGGGAAAGCACTCAGCAACACATAAGCAACAGATAAGAAATACATCTATTGAAGAAAATGTGGAAGTATTGGTTAAAGAATCTGCATGAGATGGAGTGTTCTAAGACCATATGTGGCAATGACAACTGCAAGGCCTGCTGCGTCACCAAGGTATTTGAAAATTAGGCTACTTACCTTAGTATCGGAGTCAGTATCTAGGTTTGAAACTCTATTATTTAAGATCTTGCCCCTATGCTGCAACATGGAAATTAATACTGTTTGTTCTTTTGTGGTTCCCGGTGTGTTTGTTATTAAAACCAGATCCTCATTTACTGAAAATGGTTCAAACTGAAGGATCACAGCTTTATTAAATTACAGCAAACGAGAGTCTGGCCAATAGAGTTAAAGTAGAATAAAGCAGTACCACATTTTTCCCATTCACATCCCTGACAATACATAACTTTCCTTTCCTGGATTTTATTATTTTTTTTTAACCTGAAAAACTTTTACTGTTCTGCTACTGTGCTATTTGTTAATTATGTCACACTAAGGTTGCAGTTTCCCTGCTGGACTGAGATCTTCCTTAATGCATGGAACAACCATACATCTCGTCATTGTCCTCTCTCAGATGCACTAATAGGATTTCTGGGGACATTTCTATGGCAATATGCTGTGCCATAGTGAGCTGTGAAAGGAATTGGTCTGTTTTGGGAATACTCGAAAATATTGGAGAGTCAGAATTTGCTGGATTTACTGCATCCACATTAATGGGGAAGCATTACCAGTCTTACCAAAACAGCAACACTCACCTGGGCCATTCAGTCTGGTCTGAGGAATGATTGATAGATTTGTTTGTGCAACAGAAGCAATATTAGAAATGGTAACTAGTGAAAGAGCCCAGGCTACCTCTGCTGTGAAGACATAACTTAGAGGAAAGAAGCCTGTAAAAGGGTTACAGGTGATTAGACATTATTTTTTATCCAAACTCATAACAAAATGTATTCCGTTCTAGAAACCACATCATGCCATTGCTTGAGCCATCTTGAAACCCTCGGGATTACACTGGCCATGGATATTTTTAGGTAGTATATCTGGGAGTTTCCTTTTCACTTTTATCCACTTCCAGCAGAAACTGGAATGTCTTCAGTAGCAGTTTGTAAGCCTGTCCGAGGTCATCAAAACTGCATCACTGGCACTGCTGGTGGCAATATTCTTCCTCTGTTGTTTGAAGCTGCACTAAAAATATATAGCTGGTTAGCTGCACACATGTAGCATAAGCCCCCAAAATAGTTTCTATAATCTGAAGCAATTATTACCCCCTTTATCTAGGAAAAGGGGTAGATTAACTTTAGTCAGTAATAACTAATTGACCATAATTCACTAACCACTGCATGGAATAATGTGTACCTAACTCCGGTAGCTGCTTTTCCGTGTCTCCTCAGCACAGAAATCCAGACAGCCATAAAATCAGTGAAATGCTCAGGAATGCTTTCCCTTTGCATCATTCCTGGCTGCCTAACCCTAAAAGGACAATCTTATATCTATCCACGAGGATCAGACCAAGAAGGTAAGCAAAGGAAATGGTTGGGAATGCTTTCAATGTGACAGCATTTGGGGAAAGAGCATGTCTGGAGAAACAGAATATATTCAAGGAGGAATCCACAGCTGCAAATTTTGCTGTTGATTTTCTGAGTAATTTCAGGAGGTCCTTTCAGCTCTCTGTGATATTTGCCACATCTTTATTATGTGGATTAAAATGTCTATCCAGAGTGCTTAAAGATTGATGAAAGCTGTAAAGACCATTTTCACAGTACTTAAGTAGGAAAGATTCATTGTAGGCAAAGAAAGATACCTCCAACTTTCAGTGGTGCCATGCTTGTCAAGTCACCTATTCCAGCGGCTGTTTGTTCCAAGGATTCATAAAAATTAAATCTGTAGGATAGCTGTGTGTACTGACCCTGTGAAAATACCCATATGTTTTTTACAGTGATGTTTCTCGAGATTTTTCACCGACGTAAAGTTATGAAAATATATTCAGGCTCCTAGTTATTAACAATACCTGCTGTGCTTAGATCGGTGTCTATAATAATCATTTCAAGTTATGACCAGGACATGTTATTGTTCAAAAGTCACATACATACAACACAGCAAGTGAATGTGTTTAATAGTACGTGGTACATACAATGAGAATGATCACTAAGCAAACCATTTGCAGGGATCAACTTGTAGGCAACGACATTCCAAACACTGTTTAAAAGTGTTCCTTTAACAGACAGATATTTTAAAAGTTTAAGTTATTAAGAAAAGATTAATTAATGACACAGTGATGGCCCACAAGCAATTACGTACTTCAGTGTGATGCATACGGTCAGCAGAAGATTTATTCTGACCAGAGAAACTTTCACTGATTAATGTCAGCCAGCCCAGCTCAGACTGCATCACCTGACAGGAGAGCAGCTGCAGAGCTTTCCTGTTTATGCACAGCTGCATCCTGCCTTACTGGATAAGAGATGACTTAAAGAAAGGGTTGTATTTTCCTATTAATTAGGTACTATTTTGTATTATCCTAGCCAGTTTGCTTTTTCAGTTCTAAGGATGTGCTGCAGAAGAGAAAAGAATGAACTTCATATATACATATATATATACATACACGCACACACACGTACATATACATAAAATTGTAATTGGGTAAATTAGTAAGTTTTCACTTAGACTAATGCAAACAAAAAGCATGAATCACTGAAGATGTCCTTGAATAAAAGAATGTAGGGGATTATGCAGGGCGTCATTCATACTAAGAGAAAACTAAACTCAGTGACCTAGCAAGCACCATCCTGTTCAAGGTTACTCCGAGTCAAGAATCAAAGCCAAAAATTTTACCAAATATGCAAAATGAATGTGTCTCTTTGAATACTTCTAAAAATTCTCAAAATATTTTTCAAAACCAACATTTCACAAATCCTTGCTTCATCATTAATTCCAGGCAAAATTAATATTCATGGCATTTAGCTCTTGCCAATTACAGTTTATGCATGAAATCCTGGACTATTTTTTATGACTTTAATAGGGGCCCATATTCTTAACATGCTGTAACTTGACTCAAGGTATACCACAGAGAGTTGTCACAGAAACAGATTTTTCTGCATCGAAACTCTATTTTTACTGTCTAAATTTCCCCATGTTAAGTAAAATATTTCTGTCAATATTTGCTGAAGTACATAAAACTGATTAATAGATAGAGTGATTATTTTTAAAATGCAGCTCTAATCGGAAGATATCACTTCATATTATTTGGCTGACATTTCTGCGGCAAATACTGAGGTTTCTGTAATGGAGAAAATGCATCAAATATGTGTAATTCTGTCAACAAAAATGATTTGATGAATCATATCATGATCAGACAATAATACTACATTTGATCATTTTTTTCACAAGTGCCCAGTTGCTTTATCTCTAGCATAGAGCCTCTAGACTTCTAGAATATTCTACAAAAAGTGGTTAAAACTAGAGGAAGAACACTAAAGTTGAAGAACATTTTTCAGATATACAGTACTACATGGGACACTGTCACAAAATCATAGAATTGAAGAATCATTATGGTTGGAAAAGACCTTAAAGATCATCAAGTCATAGAACAACAAAGTCCACGGCAAAGACACAGAAAGATATGATACGTTTAAATGTCCTTACATACAGAGACACCGACTTCTGACACTTTCTGTGTCAGAAACAGTAAAACTGACTTGGATGGCACTGACCAAGGACAATAATGCAGCTGAGCATGCTGAGCATGCTTTGTTATGGAGCAGTAATTAATTACTAGTTTAGAGATAAAACATATTACAGAATAGTTGGAGTTGAGAGGCACCTCTGGAGAGCCCAATCCTTGGCCCAAGCACATTGCCCAGGGCTGCATTCAGGTGTGTTTTGAATATCTGTAAGGATGGAGACTCCACAGCCTCCCTGGGCAGCCTGCTCCAGTGTTTAATCGCCCTCACAGTAAATAAAAGCTTTTTCTGTTTATAAGTGTAATTTTACATACGTCAATTAGTGCCTGTTGTTTCTTGTCCTGTTACAGGGTGACACTGAAAAGAGTCTGGCATCATCGTTTTCACCCGTCCCTCAGCAGTGTTTATGCGCACTGGTTAGAGGAACCTTCTTTTCCTGAGGCCATAGTCCCAGCCTCTCCTTATATATCAGATCTGTGCACTACACTGCACATAATGGCATGACAATGCCCAGGAGGGACTTTTTTTTTAAACTATGTCTTACAAGCATCCTAATTTTGCAGCCACGTGCATCTTGACTGCTAGAATCCTTTTACAAGACTGTTGTAATTCCATTTTCTTAACATATCAAGAGAACACTATAAGAACAGGAAATACAAGTTCAGGGCTCCTGTAACTAACAAACCAATATCAAGGCCCATGCTGGAGGTTAGCAATTTCCTCAAAAATGTATGCCTAAAGCCGAGGATGAGAGTTTGTATTGTGGGCATCCGTACACCTCTTAGTCCCATATATAAGCAAGATTTTTTTTTCCTTAAATGATGTCCTGAAAACTCCTTTTCTTTCCACCGTCTTCTTTCATTCTCTGGATTATGGGCTCTTTCTTCAAGCCATGTCTGTATGTGTCTTCTGGATAGAGTTCAGAGACTGGGAAAAGAACCAGCTACGCTGGTTGGTTAAATCTTTATTGTTCTTTCTCTCAGACTCAAATCCATGTTACAGAGGCCTCGAAATGCATTATAAGCATATGTGCGAATGAATGAAACTGGACGGGCAGTTATCCAACAGTGACTTTGCCTAAATGCAATTCTGACCCTAACCACTTCACTGCAATGTTGTAATACAAATACATCCTGTTGGCAGTGTGCCATAGCTTAAAAAACAAAGTCTGGTTTCAGCCCTTGGGATTTGCAGTTCCTAGCAACCTTTGGTCACTAGATGCCAGAATTTTTTTTTTTTTTTTTTTTTTTTTTTTTTTTTTAGGAAGTGCCCATCTTATGTTTCTGTAGTTCAGCATATTACAGGCATTTCTTATCTGCTTTGAAGCCCAAATGGATGGGCAGAGAATGCTGGTGAACACTATCAAGGCAACGTTAATGATTTTGTGACAAATGTATGTGACAAAATATGTGATAAACACAAAGATCTTCACACTAAAATCTCGCTTGCAAGCACAATGCTTAATACAATGGACTATCTCAAGAAAATCATTCAAAATACTGAACACGTCTCTGAGGAATGCCTCACGAACTGCAGTGGTTCTGGTACTTGTCCAAAGACTGCAAGATGTACCTTGCAGCAAGTCTCCATGACCCCAGTGCCAGTGTTTGCCTGTGCTGTGAGGCCTCTGTACTGCAGCACTGAATTTCAGCTAAAATTTCATAGTCAAATGATGGATCATCCCTTTCTTTGTGGGGAATGTACACTGACACTATGAGGCCAGTGAAGCAGATCCGAAAGTACTATCCAGAGCAGCACAAAGCAGTCCAAAAACTGTTCTCTGGCCATAAGACCCATAGCCCCAGCTGGCTCTTGTCCCTAGGCAGAGGCCCCTTTCCCTCCCAGACCAAGAATTGGGCCCACACTTTTTTTTTTTTTTTAAATTATTAAGTAATTATTAAATGTTATAACTGTAGTATAGTTTGGTTTCCATATGCATTCTGGGCTTATAGCCGGATGTTCAAGTGTGATTTGTACATTTGTGGGGAAGGAATTAGACAATAACTAAAAATGCATTTCATACAGACTGCTAAACAAGTGACACATGTTCCACATTGATCAGGACTGAAACAAAGCCAGTGACTGAATTTAGAGATTTCCAAAAGCTGTTGCCATTCCCATGAGTCATTCATGATATAAATATTCACATGCTTAATTCTCTAATAGGTACTTACATACTCACACACATATATACACATCTGACTATTTATCTATGCAGACACAACCTATACGTGTCTTCGATATTAGTAAATTTCAATAGCTCTTATATGAACTAATTTGAAAACTTACTCTTTACCTGGAGTAGTAAGACTTTAATATGAATACATAAAGATGAGATGAATAACAGTATAGAAAGAAGTACTGTGGATTTTAAATACACACACCAGAAACTCTACAATATGTTTTAAAAAGACTAAAATATGGGACTGGAAAGGCAGCCATAGGGCCTTATGGGACTGTCATCACTATGCATAGGTTTCCTTTCCCTCTCTAGCCCATGTGGTCCTAATTGCTGTGTTGGCGAGACTGTGAAGCTGGAATCTTCATGAACTGGCTGTAGCATTGGCAGACATTTACTCATCGACTGCTAACAGTTTTTAATGGAAAATCTGTATCCATTCATGCTAGAAAAATGCTTATGTTAAAACAGAGGAAAATTAAGGAGAGAAAACCAGATATCAGTAGCTTTTCCAGCTGCCAGCAGTGAATATTCTACTACTTCATTAGACTGCATTGTATGAAATTTGAGGATAGAACAGTGAATACAATTTAGACAGCACATTATTACACATTCAGAAGCTTTCTGTAGCTGACTAAAATTTGTGAGCCGGAGTCACTAGAAGTACATTATCCTTGCAGAATGACAGATGCCACACAAAGTAGCTAAACAAACATCCTTAGAGACATATAAGCACTTTACTAATAATTGCTGTGCATAACTTACAGCTTTTTGACTATTGGGATATTGTTCTCAGCAAGAGGACCCTCTAGCTTTTGCAACTGGAAGTTTTCTTGCACTTCACAGCTCTAAACACTCTCCTGCAATTAAGCACTGATTCCATAGTGTCTGCTCAGAAAGATATTTTTATATTAATAAGAAAAAGGGAATTATGCACAGAAATCAGTAATTTTACAGGTCTTTCACTTATTGTGATGAGGGGGATAGATAACATTCAAAGCAGAAACTTGGTTTTGATTTTTCCGCACAGGAGTCATCTCAGCTGTGAATCTCTTTCTATGAACCAGAGCTTGTTCAAATAACTAATGGCAGTAAGAGAGGCTGAATCTATAGCTCAACATAAAAGTACTGGTGCAGAAAACAGAAGTGGCAGGTGTTAAACAGGGCAGAAGGAGCTGAAAGAAATTTACGGTTGGAGCTCCTCAAGGATCTAGGTCAACATTACTTAACATTTTCAGTACTGAGCTTGGCTTAAGTACTAAAATGGGTAAATAAAGTTTCTTGATGACACAAGGTATGGTCAAATCAGTATCACTATCAGTATATCAGATATTATCAGAAAAAGCAAATGACTTGAAAACTGAAGTAACAGAAACAGGCTGAAAATTAGTGTATATATTCATAAATTTTTTTTCCTCATTTCTAGAGGTTCATACATATATGAAGAAACAAAGACCATGGCCTAAGAATAGTTTGCACTCTGGTTCTGAACTATCAGTGTTTTTCTATACTGGGAAAAGGCAATGGATCCTAGATTGCATCCAGCAAGTATTACCACAAAAAGAGAAGTACTTATGTACTTGTGTAGTACATTGTTAAATCTCATGTTGGAAGAAGTGTAGAGGAGAGCTGCTGGAAGTTGCAGCAGAAAGAAAGCTTTATTTACAAGGAATTAGCAAAAGAAATGACTTGTCTGACTTAGAAGAATGATTGTTTCAAAGACAGATATTGTTATTTTTAAATTCAGTGGGAATGCACATTTCTACAAAGAAAGGAGCTGTTTTAGCTAAGGGTAAATTAGTTAAGTGCTTTCCATTAGTATAAGGAAAGGGCTATTTGACTATCAAAGAAATGATGTTCTAGAGTCATATGGGCTATCCCAGACATATGGGCTATTGGGAAAAATATCTTTAAAATCTCGTTTATTGCTTTATAAACTAAATATGCAGATGGAGTCAATGACAAAATTCACAGCAAAACCAAAATCAGTACTTCTAGAGCAACCTTGTTAATGACATGTGATCAAGGCTCAGTACTAGCTTCTTAGAAAAAAAAATGAAGTGTCTTTTTGGTCCTTGGGGGAATTTCACTTCAAAAAAAGCTGTGAGACAGTTTGCACTTCATGATCATATCCAAGCTTGAAAATTTTGAAAGACTGACAGTGTTGTGTCTTCACATTACACTTAAAATACGAGCTCTGAAGAAGAAGAGGATGCTCAGGGAAATCCATCTCTCTAACAACATTTCCTATTTCCCAGTTCCTAAGCGGGGACAAGTAGGAAATGCATGTGCCCAAGTAACTGACTTTTGTAGATTTGCTACAGGTAACACAGTGTTGAGAATACTGAGAACATTTCTAACACCTATGATCAATGACCACAATTTTCCTGTCCATCGAATGGGGAAAAAAAAATGAAGAAACCTATATAACAGCAGCCTACGTTGTTCAGTCTTGGCACCACTACCACATCTGTAGTATCCAGTGATATACAGTGGACTTGTTATGTGTTTGGCAATGTGGATGACCTCATTTTTCCTCCCAAACAAAAACTGAAAGTATCTCCATGAAAGAGCAAAACAGCTTCAAAAATACCTTCAGTGATGACAACTCCGATGGAAGTTTCCAAAGCAGTTCTTGTCTTCGTTTCTTTGTTGCCACGAACGGGCAATGCCAAAATCAGGTAAAGGACATTTCAAAATATGGCATAGCTCTCCAATATAATCAGCCACACCATGGAATAAAAATGGAGGAAGATTGTAATTTAAAAAGAATCTTAGTAGTCAATGAACTAGTCAGGACTAACTGGTGTTAAGGCTCATGCTTTCTAAGTTGAAAATTTGACCTCGCAAGCAGATGAATATGTTCATCAGGCTGTGATAGGGTGTTACTAAATAAATTATGAACTGAATTGGTAGCACTGCCTAGTATTAAGACTGCAAATATTTCCTGTTATAAGACCTAGTTGCTTATACTTCTGCCAGTCTAACTGTTTAGGTTGAAATTTTCCATGCAGGACATTTTCCTCATGGAGCAAACTTTTGGAAAATTTCAGCCAAAATGTTTCTACTCTGAAGCAGGAGAAAAACATGTTATTTTTTACTATTAAAAAAAACAATCTTGTAATCTTTTCTTTGGCAGCCCTTGTGCCCTCATATGTTGGATCAGGAACTTGACATTTGGCAAAAAGATGGTCCTTGTCTTTCTGATGTGCTTTTTGCTATCCATATGAGAAACCACCCATACTGTAGTTCTTGGAGAAATACATTTTGCATGCACTCGCTAGAAGCTTGCTAAATCTCGACCACAAAAATCCCAGAAGTTTGGTTCTTACAGAGTACACTCAAGTTTCTCCCTATTTCTAAGGCTTCCTGTCCATATATTATTCCCACAAAAAAATGGACTGTGCTTCTTCTCTTACATTTGAATGGTTCAGTCACTGGTGGCATCCAGTGAGTTCACTGGATTCTGGGCTTTTCTTAAGATGGTTATTTCAAGGCTGCTTCCATCTGGGATGGCACAGACATCAGAAGGGAGAAAAAGTCGTCCCTTCTGCATTGAGTGGTCCACTTCAGACACCTAGGAAGCATCAAAGGGGAAGGTGCCTTCCTCTGGTCAGATTTACAGGTAACTGATAAAAGCAAAAGATCATACAAAAACTGGTGAAAAAAAAATAGGGAATCACAGACTGGAAAACATTAACATTTTCTCATCCAACAGTTGTAGCCTATCTGCTAACCCGTGTGAACATTAGTGCAATGAAATTTCTGTTTTTCCTTTTTATTTATTTATTTATTTATTTAATAAGAAAATTGCCTAAACTTAATGAAAGAATCATTTTAAGGGTAAGGTTTTCAGTCAACCAGCTCTGTCATTATTTAGTCTTGGTTCTGTGTCATCGGAGGCCATTTCCATACACTAAACAAAATAGGGATTTTCTATGAAAAATAGCAAAGGATAATTGAATCAATGATTATTTTGCAATGTATAAGCATGTGGCAGGCACCCACTTGCAGCATTTCATTATTTCATTTTACAGCTGAAATAAAGAATTAAATGCTCCATTTTAACAGTGTCTTTTCCTCTCTCTCTGTCCAAGTACTTGTCCAACAGGCTTAGCAGGCTAAAAGCTCAATGGCTGCAGATGGAAGTGGCATCCTAACCTCCGACCTCTGGTCTCTATAGGGTAAAGCAGTTTTTTTCCCTTAAGCAAAACATGGTTTTCAGATACTATCACAATAGTTCTGAGCATCTATAACCTCACCGAAGCTTTTGTTTCTTTTTTTAAAAAAATAGTTTCATTCCCTGTTTCATAGTTTCATAGTTTCATTCCTCTTCTTAAATTATTCACTTCACCATATACTATTCAAAACATACTAAGAACACATTTATCCCTTGAAATTCATGGCTTAAATGTGTAGCAAAACTCTATCACAGATTTAGGTGGTTCTATCTATTATGTACTATAAACATTGAAAATTGCTGTATTTGTAAAAGAAAACACCCAAACCCCTGTTCAGCAAACTTTCAAAACCATAGAAGAATTGTCAGAGTGGTAGGGAGCAATGTCATAAAATTTGTATGAAATTAATACAAATAGCTATGCTAATATATATTGTAATACTAATGAACCTTTTAAAACTATGTTGGGGAAAGCTGTTGGGGATTTATAGCAGTGACAACAGGAAGGGTAACAGTGACTTTTAATAAGAATTTGAACTGTTTGTTGACATTACATGCTGTATTTGACTCATTTAAAACTTAGTGGCTACTGTTATTTATCTTGTGTACCACTGAATGTTATATAAATCTTATGGAAATATAGCTTATTAGAGTGTTCATCACTAAATATTTATCAAAACAGTCTTATGCAAGAAATCTCTTCTTACCTATAAACTGGACAATAAAGGAAAAGAAAAGCCTGTATATACACATGTATATCCAGCATAACCTACCTGCTGGTCCCTTCAAATTCAAGTGAGTGAATTTCAAACTTTTATAATATTTTCATATTGTTAGTAGTTTTCAGGGAGTAAATAAATGCTTGTAGATTCAACCAAGCTGTATTTTTCTCTTAAAGCATACCATTGCTATTTTAACAAATATATTTTAAACAGATAAAATCTGTTATTTTTGCTTTTTTATAGTATTTGTTTAAAAAACTAGGCTTCAACAGTTATTTTACTGGCCAACTCTGCCATGCTTTGAGAAGCGGGTTGTCAAATGGAAATGTTAGCGCAACCCAAAAATTGTGGTACAGTGGCATCTGCTTTCTAGAGTAACAGCAGTTCACCACATATGTGCTTAAACATGATTTTCTTAAATTATATATAGTAAAGTTATAAATTACACTTACATATGACCACCGCTATGCAGACCCAGAAGACCATTTTTGACTGAATGGCAAATACTTTAATGCTTGAAGGGGCTGTGAACAGGTGTGTCCCCAAAGCCTTGTAAAATCAAAGTATACACTGCCCTAGCCTGTGTTGCCATACTGGGATTTATCTTCTCTGATACCCTGAAGGAGCATCAACAAGACATATTTGGCAACCTAACCTTACCTTACCAACCTTACCTAACCTAACCTTACCTACAAACCTAGCTTTTAGTGAAGAATTTTGCACAATGCTCTCTACCCATGGCTTTTAGTTCCATTGCTTCCAGGAGACATGGTAATTCTTTTACTCTCCAGAATTAAGGTCCTGTTACCTGTCTGGTCTGCAAAATAATGGCTTACTCAGAAAATCAAGTGCTGCTATGACAGTTCCCAGGCTGTGACTGTATTTCCCATGATGTGCCAAAAAAGACTCTGATCTTGTACAAGTTTTGAGATTTTCTCATATCGATACTAAGAACTTTCACCTACCAGGACTCTAAATAACACCAAAGCTGATAAAAAGACAGCTCTTTAATATTTTTAAATCTCATCCTCAAGGTAGTCAGAAACAAATTTTAAATCTAGAATGGGCTAAACTGCTTTCAGATTTGTGTCTTATGAATGCTCAAAGCTGAGAAGAACTATGAGAGAAAATAAAAATGAAAAACTTTCCGTCATACCAGTTCACAGAGAGGCAGACACTATGAGTGGTTTCTCATGTTAAGGATAAGCTAGAAGAAGAGGAGGAAGTAACCTATTCCTCTTCAGTTCCAGCCATATCCCATACAGGATATACAAGCTGTGGATGTCATTCCAACCCAGATAAGAGGAGGAGGAAGTGTTCCAAAAACTCTTGCTTGCACCACCCAGTCCAATCTAGGACAGAGAGACAGATGTAGCTAAAGAAAAACTCTGATCAAAGCAGCAAAATGATAGGACACCAATTCTTCAATCATCTGAGATAATTAGGACACTAAAGCAGTAAAAGAACAAATTATTTTTATATATACTCATGAGTCTTTGTCATGTTCTTTTCTTTCAGAAATTCAACTCATTTTTAATGCTGAACTTGATAAAAAACAATGTTACATTCTTGCATCCTACCCTTGTTAAGTAATAAAAGTGATTTATGTATGATCTAAAAAGTGCAGGGCAAAATATTTGAGAGTGGTGAATGAATTAACAGAGAGAAAAAGCAAACTCTCAGTGTGCCTTTGGAATTGGAGCTGACCTCGCTGCATCAGCCAAGGCAGGAATCAGGACAATCAAATCTGTTACTGCAGAATATAATCTCGTTAGCTGAGTGATAGTGAAGATCTTTTTTTGCAAGAAACAAAAGGGATGTGAAAGTGGCTCCTGACAGAAAGAACAAAGGTTTTCATCAATTCTTCAATCTCTGCTGTGTTTCGCTGACTCTCACTGGAATTATTTCAATAGCCAAATTTTGCTGAAATCAAAGAACTTGATGAAAATTATTGCAGTTTGAGTACCTGTGAGAGCAGAGCAATTAAACTAGTGACTCATAGAAATTCTTCCACTCTTCTTACACAAACCACATCCTCTTCTACTTTCCTATTTTTTCTCCAGTTGTAATTCTTGTGCAAGTCTTAACTGGTCAATGAGACAACTTTAAGTATATTACCTATAGCAGAGGTAGTGGGAAACTTCTTACCAACATTGACAAGTGCACACAGTCCTCATGAACTCTGCCAGCTCATGGTGGGAAAACGAGTTGACCTCGACTAGGAACACAGCACATTAGCACAGGACTGTGTCTATTAACAAAACCTCCTGAGAGGAAAAAGGTATCAGCACAAGGCACATGCTCATGTGCCCGCACATCTTCTGGACCCACACTGGCTTGGAACCACCAGCCCAGCTTCTGAAGAGCTGGTTTGTAGTCCTCTGCACCCGACCGTAGACGCATCTTAGCTCACAGTTTCAGAAGAAATGGGTTTTAAGTGACGGGAAAGGAGTAATTTTTTTGTGTGTATGCTGGTTTAACTGCAGAAAATAATACTTTTCCAAGTGCCAGGGTGATGGCTGACATTTAGGAAGCATAACGTAGTCTATGCAACCTATATTTCTTACCAACTTTAATTTCTGTAAGACTTGTTTCACACCAGCAGATGTTATTTTGTTGTTCAAGGATGTAGTTAGATGTGCCAGTAAATCAGGCATAGGCTCATACACTGACATAGAAAGGTGGGTGCTCAGCAAGTGACTGTTGCTCCTCATCTGGTGTACTAGAGAAGACTAGAATGTGATCATGTCATCAAAAATTGCATCCACAAGTGTAAAGAAGTTATATTAAAGTTGTACAGACAACCTTAATTCTGGTATTTATAACTTTTAAATGCCTTACTTAGAAATAATTTTCTTTTGATATTTGAATATATGAGTGCATATGTGAAATAGATGCATTTTTTAACATGAGACATCACAAATCTGTATCTTTTAAACCACTGGACAAATCATGAGGGAATATGTGTAACTTAGTGTTTAATACATACATATCAAAGAATAGTGTGGTTTTAGAATATTTACAAAGTAGATGCCATTGCTATTACATAAAGCAGAGTCATTTTGCATCTGTAATGTTACTTGTATACATTTAATCCAACTTGTGGTTTGGTGGGGCTGTTTTTAAAAACAGTCCTCTATTAAATCCATCTTCTTTCTTTCTGCAAAGAAAATTGTTTCAATAAAGGAGCGCAGTTAAACAGTTCTGTGGCTTACGAAGAAAAAAGTATTGCCAGCTGAATTTTAGTTGCTCCACTAAAACTGAAATATCAATACCAACCACAGGCATGAGTTTCATATGCCTCAGGACTCTCTGGTGAAGAGCAAAGATTAAGGAGTTCCCTTGAATCAGCCTTACAGCAGCTTTAGTACTGGTCTTGTAAAAAGTCTTTCATTTAAGACTTTCATTTAAGAAATCAATATCAGAACTATCATGCTGCTACAAGCTGTCATTTATGATTAGTCAGTTCAGAAGCATTATGGCTTTTTTTTTTTTTTTTTGCTACTTTATCTTCTGAGCTGAAAAGCCAGAACTTTAGAAATAATATTAAATACCTTAAGGAAATGGCTTAGTCTAGTGAGGAGCGGCTGACATCAAAATCTTTACACTTTTTTCAGTAGATAATTTTAAACAATAGGAACATCATAATAATGCTAACTGGTCTTACTTCCATATAAGAACTGTTTGTTCCTTGAGCCACGGGTGTCACATTTTTCTACAGATACGAACAAAAGTTGAAACACTGCTAATTCATCAAAAATAGTGATTATGTATAGAGTATCATCCTTCAGAGAAGGAATTAGCTATCCAGACCAATTATTACTACATTAGCTTCAATTAGCTCATCAAGATGAGTCCCTATATCTTTTCCCATCTGGGCTATCATTTAGTTAGCCCACTCATGGGCTAAATATGGCAGGGGGATCAATACCCCTCCTATCTACCAACTTCAGTTTTAAAGAAATACACATCTCTCTGGTTTTCAACTGGTTACACATCTCTGCTGATCATGCTGCTAGCATCCTTGGGATTCATGTTTCTTATATTAGTACTCATCCATGCCGAAGTTTCCAAAATAGATTGTATGTATTGAATTTTTTTAATATGTTCTCATCACCTGGACACCCTCTGATCTAGATCATTTGTCCAAGCATGGATTCTCATGGATTTTTGATCTCAAAGATCAAAATATTTTGTGCTTGCTATTATATGAATTCTGGATAAAATGATTTTCTTGAATTAATAAATTCTGACAAGCTTTTCAAAGATTTGGTTTTGAACCATCCATTATTATCTTTCTCAGATTTTCTCTCAGATTTCAATTAAAAGCAGTTCTGTAATCGTGAATTCAGGTAACACCTCCCTCTAAAGTTATGAGACCCGCATTTCAGCTTCAGAACAGTCAGGCTCAAAATCTTCTTTATTTTGTCTCTTATTTCTCTCTCCTTTTAAAACTTTTCCAGATATATTTCCTTTTTATTTTGAATGTAGTACCTCCAGTAATTTTTGTATTAGTTTCATACTGATCTGAGGAATAGTGATCTGACAACTGAGCTAGGAGACACTCAAACAGATAGTTCCTCTGTGGATGAGCTTAGGATTTGGGCTGAGCAATTTTATTTAATATTATTCTTAATCAAGAATGATAATAATGTACTAAGATCTTAGTGGTACTTAGAGTTGAGGCCGATTGTGAACATTTCTTCAGGAGACAGATATTTTCTGAACCCAAGTATATGACTCAGCATCATTTCTCAAGTCTAGGATAGCACTGGTAGTCAAACACAGCTAAGATGTCTAGGGGCACAGGATAGCAGTGAGTATTGAACTTAGGTGGATTGTGTGGGAAAGAAGGTAGCCCACACCAAGCTAGAGAGTTATATTTTTCTTTCAGTCTCTAGTCTTGAATTTCCTCTGCTTTTCTGAAAACGTGAAATAGTGGTTAAGCCTCCTAACTAGATGACTTTGCTGGCACAAGGTGATCCCAGATTCACTTTTTTGCTCCAAATAAAACCAAAGGACAATAAGCTTTCTGCATATCAGGTGTATGTCCTAGGTATGGATCACTAGTACAAGTTCTCTTTGTAAAAATAAAATTTTCTTCTGCAGGTGCAATCTAACTACCCAAACCAAAATGCAACTAAAACAAAGAATGAAGCAGCATCAGTTTCTCAAGTATGGGATGATATTTGCTAAACACGCTTAGGAGAAAGAACCCTGCTCTTAAAATTATTTAAGTTAACTTGTACCATGCTGGTAAAACTGCATTAGGGATGACTTTGTATGTTATTATATCAGCAGATTTATTGTGATATCCCTTAGTGGAGGAGCTGTCATGAACAACTAAGAGTACATTGGTAGCAATGTGAAAAGTCAATTAACACACCAGCCCAGATGCAGCCAGAAAAACACATCTGACTGAAATCATACAGCTATTACAACCCTATACTTCTTTCTCCCACCTTCCTCTCTACTATGTGACTCATATGTAGCTCACAAAATAAATGAGGTTAGAAGATAGCTAAAATGAGGTTTTCTCATTTGATGCTTTCATTCACTGATGTGACTGCAATATTTATTGCTCAAGAAAAGATAGTTTTCTCTTTATGGTGATTACCTTTATGACAATTACAGATAATAATACTGTTTGCTCTAACTGGACTGCATTCCCAGATCACAGATAATCTTTCTTCAGTCCTATTGAATAAGCATTTCCCTTTAATTTCTGAGCTGCAATTCCTTGCAATCTTTCTAGAATGCCAAGAAAACAGGGTGCCAATATTTCTCATACCAATTAGTATGTTATTCTGTAGACACAGATTATTTCTGTTTCTGAAGGCTCTCATGGCAGAGCATCTCCAACATTTTTCCATTATGCGCACATTTGAACAGGAAATTTAGCATGCCAGAGTAGACTCTTGATCTTTCAAATGAAGTGGCACTGAATATTTCAAAATTGTAAAACTCATTTCAGTGGAAATATGTGTGCCTCGTTTTCCACTGCCCTCTAGAATTAAAGTCAATACAAACTTCGACCATTTTAAAAACAATATATATAAATATTTAAGAAAAAAGTTAACACAATAAATGGTGTGTCAACAAAGCTGTTAGGATATACGTAGATCTCAAGGGATACTTTACATTTATTCTTAGAATCATAGAATCATTATGGTTGAAAAAGACTTTCAAGATCATCAAGTCCAACCGCAAAGCCTTCAACACCATAGCTGTTAAACCACGTCCTTAAGTGCCTCATCTACACGATTCTTGAACACTGCCAGGGATGGTGACTCCATCAATTACCCAGGCAATCTGTTCCAGTGCTTAACTACTCTTTCCATGTAGAATTTTTTTCTTAGTATCTAACCTGAATCTTCTCTTGAGACCATTTCCTCTATCCTGTCGGTAGTTATTTTGGAGAATAGAGCAACCCCTGCCTCACTACCACCTCCTTTCAGGTAGTTGTAGAGAGTGATAAGGTCTCCCCTAAGTCTCCTCCAGACCAAATATCCTCAGCTCTGCCAACTGTTCTTTATAAGATCTGTTCTCCAGCCCCTTCACCAGCTTCACTGCCCTTCTTTGGTCACACTCCAGCTCCTACTTGTCCTTCTTGTAGTGAGGGCCCAAAACTGAACACAGTATTCAAGGTGCAGCCTCCCCAGTGCTGTGTACAGGGGGATGATCACTTCCCTGGTCCTGCTGACTACACTGTTGCTGATACGAGCCTGGATGTCGTTGGCCTTCTTGGCCACCTGGGCACGCTGCTGGCTCATGTGGAGCGAACTGTCGATCAACAGCCCCACATCCTCTTCTGCCGTGCAGCTCTCCAGTCAGTCTGCCCCAAGCCTGTAGCATTGCATAGGGTTGTTGTGACTGAAGCACAGGACCCAGCACTTGACCTTGAACCTCATGTAATTGACCTCAGCCCATTCAGGTCCCTCTGCAGAGCTTTCCTATCCTCAGGCAGAAAAACTCTTCCCCCCAGCTTGGTATCTTCTGCAATTTTGCTGGGGGTGCACCCAGTGCCCTCATGCGGGCAGGACCTCCTCTTCTTGTTAATATATTTGTAGACCCTGGACTCTTCCCAAGTTGCCTGACCCTTCTTCCAAAGGTTAAATCCTCCTTCTTTCCCAGAGTCTCTACAAAACTTCTTGTAAGTCGTGTTAACACTGCATACATACACACGCTTCAGGAAGCAGTTCAATGAAAATGAGGTTTGATTCCATTTTAGACAGTGAGTTTACTGACCTAAGATGACTGGTAGATGCCAATAGCATGCTACAGCGCTGCTTTGCATGACTACATATAAGAAAATATATTGTGGTTATATCATTCTCAATACCTTTAGAAATAGAAAAACATGTTTCTATAGAGGCACAAAAGTTCCTGCTGAAATTAATGTTGAAACTAATTGTTGTCTTTATTTCCATAAGTGTGCTGGGAAGGCAAAGAGGTATAGAAAAGGAAAGACAAAATGAAGGAGCAAAAAAGTCCTTTCAGTTGGATTATCAGCAGAACTGTTGAGGTTCTTACTACCATCCTTTAAATCCATTTCACTATGCTCTCATAGAGCATAGTGATAAGATCTGTGAATAGAGCTGACAGATAGAACAGTGGGGAAAGATAATTTCATACACCTGTGGCATATTGTGTACTTTTGGCAAATGCCTCATTAGTCTTCACACATTTGTGATATTAGTTGCACAAGTGGCAACTAATGGCAAGTATCTGGACAACTAGAGGGCAAAATGAAAGTGAGGAGGAGAGCAAATCTGGGTAAGGAAAAGATAAAAATAATCCATGCCAGTGAATATTGCAGAAGAAAAAAAAGTTAAAGGAAGTATTTGAAGCAATGCCACATCAATCAAGCTTCATCTGAGCCTCAAAGTTTTACTATGCCTGGCATGTGAGTGGCCAGCCTCATTCCTTCAGCATCATATGAGGGAATGAGGCAGTCAATGTTCACGTGTAATTGCTTCTGCCTGTTCAAACCAGCCCTCAAGACAGTCCTTGTTGATTTAGGTGATGGAAGAGAAGACCTGGCCTGAGTCCAGAGCTGTAGCAAAAGACTGTAACCATTCTACGGTTGTGGTGCTATGCATGCATACTTTGTGCTTTCTTTATATTTCAGTTTTAAATGACACATATGCTAACATTTTTAGAGAAAGAATGTATAGCAGATCATCTCTCTACAATTACTACATATATACACAGGAAAAAAGAAAAATTAATAGGCAATAAAAGCAGAACAAAATTGTGAGACCAAAATGTTAGCTATCTGTTGAAGTATGGTTTACTTTAATTGTCTTATTAATGTGCTTTGGGAAATGCAGCCATAGAAAAGTGTTCAGAAATGAACCCATGAAAGCTTGCATTATTTAAGTTAAATTAAAAGTTTGTGCGTGCATCACTCCCTGGGCAGGGAGTTACTTTAATCAGTAATAATATGTTAATATATATTTTTGTTGATAACTGGTTCTATTTCTGGCAACATTTCAGCTTCTCATCTTCACAATTCATGCCAAAATACATGCAAGAGGGACCAGAATCTGCTTCTCACATTTAAAGTCTCTAGTTGTTGGACTGCAAGATAGTCATGGTGCTGAAGCACATGAAACCTTGATTTTTTCCATACTAGTAAGATCTGCAGTGTATCAGCAAGTTTGACTGACTATTGCATACAATCATTCTGAGCATCATTAATTTAAAGCTAAGCCTTCAGGTGCTGACAAAACAGCAAGATCTGAATACTCAACACTCTCCCTGTAAAATATACTAAGGAAAGAAAATTCATCTAGCTTACCCAGATTGGATGTTATCCACACCCTCATCTTTCTTGAAACACAAATGTTTTATTGTAAGTCATGGAGTCATGGAGCAAAAATAGAGTAGAAGGGTAGAAGGGCTGTTAGGTGATTTGAGAACTTCATATATAGGAAAGAAAGTGAGCAAGAAAATCCTGTTTCTCTCCTTTTGTTGCTTCCCTTCACACTGAAGTGGGAGTGGGTGTACTACAGATTGCAGAAAAGGGAAGGAGACTGAGAAGAAAGAAGAGTTATACAAAAGAAAGTTCCTCAATAGTACACTTCCCCATCCTTTTGTTACAACCTTATATTTGACAAACCAAATGCCTCTGCCACTGAGACATTAGTAAGTATTAATGAATGGAGATATTTCCTTTCCCAGTCAAATAAAATAGCTTTGCCTTCCAAATAAGCTGTAAGGAGGGCATGTCATCCAAAAGTAAGCTGATTCCTTACAAAAAAAAACGTGTATCGTGGGTGCTATTGGTGCAAGTATTCGGTGTGAGGAGTCTCAGACTGTCAAGACCAGTAAAAAAATCTACAACACATAACATGAGGATCTATAAAGTCTCTTGGCACTGTGATGACCCTCTATAAACCCAGGTTTTCAAATGCTACACTAGAAGGTCTAGTGATCCTGTTAACAGTAGGTCTTGTATCAATAGGATCAACCCTCTAGTTCTTGAGTCACAGTCTAGGCAAGACTTTGCATTAACTACATTCTAGTCTCTAGTTCTCGGAAGAGCTTGGGCTACCCTCTGATGTCTTGCAGCTATTTTTATTATTGCATAGGTCACATCACGGCATTATTTCTTAGCCTGCTGAGAATCCCTGCTGATGTGTTATTAGAGTGACAAAAGTAAGTAGCAGGCTGTGGATTAGTCCACTGTTTGTGTGAGATACTTCTTAGGCAAATTTACCCTATTGTTATTGAAAGGTAGACCTGTATACTCTTAGTCTTCAGAGGGGAAGATAAACATCTTAACCTGCTGTAGAAGATAATATGGTAGAGAGAATTGTCCACTCTTTTCAGCCCAGTGCTGTCACTGCAGGCAATGCAAGACCTGCTTTAAAAAATCCTGTTATTATATGATAGCTTTTTGCATATGTCTTTGAATATCAACAAAATAAGTCACTAGGCAATGTCAAATATCATTTCTGTTATGCCATATTCTTTTCCATAAAAAAATCCAGGATTTACACTTTCAGATACCTGTATTTTTTTAAATAAAGTGAAGATATTCTTCCTGGAAACCGTAATATATTTGCTTCTTTGAAAGAACATGACATTAATGCATGAAATATACTGTTCTTAATCAAGAATTACTGAATGATTGCATATTTTCTCTGACACTTCAGACCTGGTATATATATTTAATTAAAATGTAATTAGATTTACACACTTGGAATGTTCCAGAACTGTGCCACTTTATGACATACTGTACAAATTTTTCTAGTCTTTTTTTTTTTTTTTTTTCCAGAGGCTAATGTCTGTTTCTCCTTATCAAATACAAACCACTGATCTTAAAAAAGAAATGCCTGGGGCAAACCTGTCATCAAGTATCAATGATTTCTGGAGATCAGGTTGAATAGGAATATCAACAGAATTACTGGAGCATTTAAATCTTTCAAAGCCAAAATTCCTCTGCTTTGGTGGGGTGCATTCATTCCCTTGTCTTATTTTAGTAATAGATTTTTCATCCAATAATATTAAAATAGATCCACATTTCACAAATCCCCTCCAGCACAATTCTCACCCTCTTCCACTTTCCTGACATTAGTGGTAAACTCCTTTCTTTACTGAGATTGAGATCTACTAAGAATAACAGAGGAGGAACCTTCATTAATTTCTATCTGAATTTTCATTTGGATCATCTCAAATGCTTATCCTGGTATTGGTTAATCTGACCTAAGGTAGTGGGATAGTATAATTTATGCAATTGAAGAAAGCCTTAAAAATATGTGCACAGCACATAAAATCAAAAGAATGTTACAAAGCAGATCTTCCTCTGCTGCCTGTCAACTTAAGGAGGGGATATGAATATCCAGACTGCAATCACATATGTTACCATAGGCTAGGGCAGAGCTATGTTGAGAGGTTTAAGTTTGCTTGTTTGACCTAAATAATATCTCACAGTATCTTGTCACAGTAAGAACTAGTCCCTACTTCTCAGAGGAGCTTGGACTACTCTCTAATGTCTTGCAGCTATTTTTATGATTGTATAGTAGATATCTCAGTGATCATGACATCAATTCATAGCTTTCTGAGAATCTCATAGACACTGATGTGACACAAGAATGAGAAAAAATAGTAGTGGCCTGCAGGTTAGTCTACTGTTTGAGTGAAGTTCCTCTTAGGCATATTTGCAAATAACAATATTTGTTTCTCACACTCGCTAACTCTATTTTTTCATTATATGCCTGAATATATGTGTGTGAGTAGGTTCAGCTCTCCATTTGGTGACAGAACATGAAAATCCTTTTCAAGCATATCTCAGTCACTGTGTATAGCTTAAGTTATTTTTGAAACTTTGAATGGCTTAAAATCTTATCAGCCATTCTTAAAAATAGTTGCAAATTCCATCTGAATTTACTCTCCAATTTTGAATCAGTTTGTTTCTACATGTCTGTCTTCACATAACTGCAGGAAAAAAATAAAAATTCTCTAGTCGATTCATTAATATATGAAGGGATTACTCCTCCTCTTTAACCAATAGGTTTCAAATGCACATTTGAGACAAATACATACACTTAAATTTAGCCTTTGACATTGTCAGATGGGAAAAAACACTGTAGTCCATCTGTCAAAACTAGTCAAGAGGCCTTCCCATCTTCTTTCTGTGATAAGTTATGTGAATACGGAGGAGAATAGGTCTAACATGAAGGGGGTTAGAGGCATCTCCTTTAGTGCTTTTGTATCCGTGTAAGCTATGTGGATATATAACTATGTTTAGTGGCTGGGTAGATATTTGACAGGCAGGACTTCCAATTTTCAGTCCTCTCTGAACAGTTGATATCTTCCACCTCTTTTGAGTCACATCCAGGTGAAGTTTTTGGATATTCCTGTTAGAACTACTCCATTTTGCACAAATCATTTGAACAGTCACTGATATTGAATATATAAGAATAGAAATTATTTTCTTCTCTACTGGTTAGGATGTTCATCCGGCAGGAGGGATTTCAGGGATACATCTCACGTGTATCTTCATGTCTCCTTGCACTTGTGCTTGCTGCTCCAAATTCAAGGAGGACAGAGATCCTAAAGCTTAATTTAGCTAAACTATTGTGTCAATACGCCTAAGACAAAGATGCTGGATGCAGTGCCCTCAGCCTGTGTTTAAGTCATGGGGAAAGAGCATTATGGTGATTATCTAGTCAAAGAGAGTCAGTAAAAGTCTAGTCAAAGAGAGTCAGTAAAGTGCTCTGTACAGTTTCTTGTTTAGATCTTTAGAACATATAGGTAAGTAAGTAAAGTGGTATTTGTATTTCGTTTCTTTATCTTCATATGCCCCAAAGTTGTTGTCTATATAATGTTTTTAATATATGTTGCATTTTCCCTGGTTTAAGGCTAATTGGATAACAGCAAGGCATTCCTCACCCAAGACCATGGCAAATAAAGGGTAGAGCCCTTGGAAACATTAACAAGTGTCATTAACTCCTTAGCTCATTCTCCGCTTTTTTTACAGAGTAGCAGAGTGCCCATAGGATCTGCATGAGTCAGGTGGATGCCCGACGTTGTAGAGCCCCATGAAGAAGGAAGTGTCCTTCAGCGACCACCTGTGCAATTGAAAGTTGCCTGACGCGGTAGAAGAGCTTGCTAGCTCAAGGAGGGAGTACGCATGTAGACCTTGAGGGTCAAAGAAAGAGGTCATGCTTATTTTAGATATTGGGATAAGATGACTCATCCTCAAAATGCCTATTTCTTTCTTTCTAAATAAGTTTAGTGGAAGTGGAAGATATCTAGCTGCAAACATCTGACTTCAATAAGAGTAAACTGATTTTTTGCATAACGATGCATGTTATTTAAAATAGGTGTAAAAACAACACAGGAGGAGTTGTATTTTTCTCTTAGGCTGGTGTATAACCTGGTTGGTAAGGAAATTTTTTTCTTGAAATGGGTCCAAAACCTTCAAACTTTACTAGCTGGACATACTTTCCTAAGTAAAACGGAAAGGAAGAGAACAGCAACAGTCTGAGGAATTTTTTATTTTGTGAATCCTTCCTTCTTTATTTTCTTAGAGTATATGAAATGTTTCATCTCAGGCCAAATTTAATGTTGTATTGAATTAAACTATTTTTACTTCATTTTCTTTTCAGCAAGGATGATAAACAAAAAATATTTCTAGCTTGAATCCAAACTCTCTTTTTTTCCAGCTTGGCTGTTAAACAGACAAAGCCTCTATTTAACCAGCTGTGAAGTCTTGATATTGATCTCATACCAGAGTAAATCAGGAATGAATCCAATAAAGTTACTTAAGTATATTAGTATAAAATGGTGCTGTGTAAGTGAAATCAGAATCAGGCCTTGATAACAGTCCCCATGTTGAATAAACATGTTGAAAACTCATCTAGACAGGAGGAAATGATAACTGTTCCAGCAAGTTGCTTTGTGAAAATATTTTTTTTTCAGACTAGGCCTAAGCCTGATGTGTTCTGTCTATTTAATAAACACAGTAGATCCGTATTTCAAGTACACATCCAACTTCCTCTTAAAGACATGTATAGCTTTTTGAATGGATATTCTCTCATTTAGAAAGAGGTACATAAGTCTCTACTGTCCACAGCCACAACCTGTTGTTTGTTTTGACTTTGACTTCCACTAGTTTTGTTTGTAGGCTTTTAGTTCTTGTATTCCAAGAGATAATAATCAGACAATTTGCTTTCTCCAAATCACTCATATAGAACTCTTTCATATCACGTATGAACTTGTAACCCCACATCATCTGTGAGGAACTGCATAATCAGCTGCCCACTAGCAAGAAACCTACAAAGCTAACATCTCTCTTAGGCTTAGCATGTTTTTCATAATTAAATAATAATTATGATAATAAAAAAGTTGTGGTCATTATGAGGTATCATACATTCAAGGAGAAATCTACTATCTAGAAAATGGAAATTCCCTGAGTTTTGTTTTTGTTCCTAAACCTTGAGTGTTTTATACTGTGATTTCAGCCCTTTGTCTTCTGCATTGTCTGATGGCATTTTGCCAACTCCCTCCCCCCAAAAATTGAGGGAATACTCCTTCCTATCCTTCATAGTTTGGGAATGTTTATTGGGATACTGGTCACCTCAAGAACCATTTATAAACCTGTTTTTTATGATCATAGTTCTAAAGGAACGGCTTTCCTTAATAGTTTTGTCAGCTGCCCTAAAATCATGCTTAACATAAGCCAGACAAAGTTACAGCACATGAAAGTATTTATTTATATTATCCAAAACTGACTACAGAGTTGCAAAGTTTACAGGAAGAAGTGAAGAGGAACAAAAGAAAGTAAGTAATGAATCTCCCTAATTATCAAATGGATATGAATTAGTATCACCCTGTATGGTCGGGCTGCCGGAATGAATGATGTTTCTCACTGAGGGTGCCTGTCCTCATGTAATCCTATTTCTTCACAGGTTTACAAAATAGCCCTGGGGACCCAAATGGACTTAGGGAACCATATTTACTTTTCATAGTCACATATTTGGGATGTATCCAAAATCACTCTTTTGCTCATCTGATTTATTGTTCACTGACTCAGCTGTGAAGGGATCTGGGCTTTCCTTCCATCAATCCTTTCATTACCTGCTGTCTCTGTCTTTGAAAATGTTAATATCCTTTCAGAAGGATACAGCATGGTTCTCACCTGTCAGAAAATGAACAGAAATTGTCAATAACTTATTTTTAAGGTCAAGCCTTGATAAATCATTTAATCCTTGAGAAGGTCTTATTCCCTTTCTTTACATGCTAAGCAATGTTGAAAACTCATTGAAAAAAAAAACCACAATCAAAAATGAAGAAAATGGCGGAAGGAATTCTGTTTTCTTGTTTTACAAGAAACAGAAAACATAAAATTAATTTTAAAAATCATTAAGGACTAGAGATTAAAGATTAAATTTGACAAAACAAATACGGTGTTAAGAGCCTCTGTTACAAGATACTTAGAGACCTAAAACGTATCGGGGTGAGGAAAAAAATAGATCCATTGTTACTGAGAACATCTGTAATGGTCTATGTAATGGCGGTGCTAACTCTTCTAAACATTTGGAAGAAAACAGTGTCTGAATATGCAACATCTGAACATTTTTTTTTTTTCAGTCACTGAAGAACAGTCACTGGATTAAATGATCCACTATTCTACGCATTTTGGCAATTTATATCTCCCCTAAAAGAGGAAAATGTAGTAAACTCTCAAAATAGTTCTAAGAGAGGTTTTATTTGCTCTATGAAAAAAAAAGAAAAAAAAAGAAAATCTGAATCTTTTTAAGGCATATATCTTCAACTAAGAACTTTAATAATAAATATAAAAAATAAATCAAAAGAAACTTCTTATAAGCATGATATGTGCAGAAGTTTTATTCTAAAAATAAACAGTTAAAAATCTCCTTATATATTCATTTTTTATTTCATAGGGTTATCAGAGAATATTGATATATATTCTTTGGTTTTGCTAATTTACACCAGCTGACAACCTGGCCCAGCATTCTGGAAATCTAATTCAACTTGTTCTTGTCTACAGGATAGATTTTTTTCCAGAAAAATACATTTTCTTGACATTTTCTAGGCCTTCAGAATGCCTAAAAATAGAGACAAAAATCACACATTTGGGTTTTATGATTATATCTGCTCTTGTAATTTAAAGAAAAACAAGTGCATGTGAATTGTCTCCTTCAGTTGCCAACCTGAGATTTCGTGAACAAATTATTATATAAATATACCTGACTGAACATCTCATTCTCTCCATAGTATGAAGATTTATGGTTATCATTGCTGCTAGGACAGTTGTTGTTACATTGTTCTAAAACTGATTTTATAACCTGTCTGCACCAATGAGAGAAACTTACATTTTTATGTGCTCCTGTATTAGCTGAATGGGAAAATATTAAGACACAGAATAAGAAAGGGGGAAGAAGTTAAACATGTATATTGGTTTTGCATAGCTTGTAGGTATCTAGCATTTTTAAAGCCATTTGTTTTTGAGTAAAAATTCCCTGCAAACAGTCGGTTCTCATAAAGGAAATGGAGAGGAAAAAAAATCACAATCCAAATATTTTGATATTTCTTTACTTCTTCTTTGACATATCTTTAGGTAGAACGAGTTATTGAAAATGCTGCTAAACTGATAGAATTGATAAAGACCCATGTTGTCTTGGTGAACATCAGCAGTTCCTCTTTCAGGCTATCAACAGAATGCTAAAAGATATCTTATGCTGTAAACAATGGTGTTCTTTGCTAGGGGCAAGTGACAATTACATAGTTCTGAGTCACTCCATGAAACAAACAAGAGAATAACAAAAACTTTAAAGGCTGCATTTGTCACTTCTGTGCTAAGCAATTCCTGTCACCATTGATCACAACTTCTTAATGCAATTTATCCTCCATCAGCAGTCTCTAAGATATTTCTCTAGAGCTGTCTGAAAGTTTGAGAAACCTTGAAGGTTTCGGGCATATGTTTGTAACACGGTAAGACTGTTGGGTAGTGCTTTAAAAATGGAAATTGAATTCTTATATAAATGGACACAGGGTTTCTCAGTAAATTATAGAAGCCTATTTTGCTTAATTGATTTCATTATTAGACTGAAATGTTAAGAGCTTGTTCCTAATTAATGTAAACAAATTAAGGATAGTATATAATTTTTAATATGCTGAAAGCATGTTAATGATTTTTTTGTATTTTTTTTTGATTGAGCCATGAATCAGAAAAGTAGCTTTTCTTCATGCTAGATTTTCTTTTTTTTTCCCAAAGTAAAGCATCAACTCATTTCTGTTTGAACTTTCTCTAGAGTTTACCAGATGTTCTACTTGGATTCTATGTTATTGCATCATATTCATTGGAGTTCACAGATGGGCTTTCCAGTGAACTAATGAAATCCTAATGAAATCCATATATGTATTTAATATTTGAGAGTGCAGTACAGTATAATACTTTTTGTTATTGTTTGTCATTCATGGTAAAATTGGAAGAACAAACACAAATCCCTAAAACAGAGGATGAGTTTGCAACTAGTTAGATTTTTCTTCTCTTCTGTCCTACTGCACACATATCTGCTATCTCATAGCAGACAGCCACATCTTGGTCAAGAGCTGAGCTTTTGTCCTGCTACAGCTAATAAAATAAGAAAGCTGATGGTGAAAAAGGTGAAGAATTCAAAGCATGTGTCAGCTGGGTCTGTTAAACTGGAGGATTGCTTGATATGAGTAGAGAAAGCTGGGTTCAGGAACAGGAAGTAGTGCAGGCCTGGAAAGAAACAGATTTGAGATAGGTTTCTGTTAAATAGTGGTGGATTGATGAACACTTCCTATTTCCTGCTGTCTGGTAAATGAATGTGTGACTGATAGGCATAGTATGCTTTGCCATATGAAGTCTAACTGGTGACCAGCTACAAATGTTGTTCCTCTTGCCTGGGATTTCTACTGCTCAGTCTTCATTAGCAACTTGGACAAGGGGGCAAAATGTGCTCTCTGAAAGTTGTGGGAAATGCCATATTGTGGATGGTGGCCTGCATGAAGCAATTGGAGATGATCCTGAGCAACCTGATTCAACTTTGAAGTTGGATGAAGCTTCAAAGCTGGTTCCGCTTTAAGCAGGATGTTGGACCAGATGACATTCAGAGTTCTTTTTAATCTAAATGATTCTGTAATTCTACCTGGATCTTTAATAACTTCTAATGACACTTGACAGTTTACAAGAGTATTTTGTTAATGCCCAGGAGATAATTATTAAAGTCAGTATTCATCAATAATTTTGTTTGTCCTCTACGTTCCTCTATGTATTCTGCACATTCCAAGTAACAAAGCAAGGGCTGAAAGCAGACAAACAATCTTATCTATGAAGAGGAAGATTAATTCAATTTAAAATTCTTTGAAAAAATCATTAATCAGGCTGGGACTTGCAAATACCTGCCTAACTATTGTAACTCTCCAGGTTATAAAAATTATGGCCCCAGTAATTCTAGTGAAAAGAACCCATCCCTTTCATTTTTAACATATTCCCAAATTATCAAAAGATAATTCCCAAGTTGGCCAAAAGAGACAGAGTTGGACAGTTGGGGCTGCTGTGGTTCCCTGTCCTGTGACAGCCCTCCTAGGGACATAGCCAGGCCAGGGGCTGCCTGGTGGATGGCACTTCAGCATCTCCCAGGGAAGGCCACCATATAGAGAAGTGTCTGCAGGGTGCAAGTTCCAGCTCCCAAGCTCCAGGGCTCCTCAACAACTCATAGAGCGAGTTGTTATACAGCCAGGGAGGCTGGAGAGCATATTCCATTTTAGAAACATGGACATGTTCCTGTAGTGGAAACAGTGGATTTGGCTTTTCATCCCCACAAAGGCCTTTCCAAAGCATCAAATCTTTTTGCAGAAATGAAGTATTCCAGCCAGGTACATGTCTACGCTGAAGATCCATCCAGTCTTGACTAAACTTTGTAGTCTTGTAACAGGATGTGCTGGAATCACTATGTAGCCTAGGAAGGCTCATGTGAAACAGAGCTGTGTCTGGATTTTCCAAAGCACCTAGCAGGGATTGTCACAAAGACTGTACAGGTGTGAGAAAATGTCCTTCTCTCTTTTTTTTTTTTTAAGAAACTGATGATTCCATAGTATGTTCCTACTGTGTAGGCTCATGGAAAGACAGATGACCTGAGAAAAAATGATGAAAGTAGATTAATATTGCAGTTATGCTGTATTCCATGGAGAAAACACGTGTTTTTGATGTTTTCTGCTCATGGGACTGGGGGGAAGGGGAAGGGAGGGAGGGAGTAGTGAGCACACTTGACTACTTATACCAGTGTCTGCTCCTGTAACTTAAAAAAGTTTATTACACTTTTTTTATATGAAAAGCAGTCCTTGGAAATTATGAAACAGTGTAGTATAGAGTGCAGGTGATATTAAACATGATTAATATTCAAATCATTGTAGTCTGACAACTCGGATTATCATAATGAAGAGAAGAAGATATGCATTGCATAAATCAAGTCCAAGCATCAGCCATTTTAAACCTAGACCAAGTCTAGAGAGAAACATTCACATGTGTTAGTCATACATCTTTGAATTACAGACATGTGTTTGCACACCTCTGAGAAAACAGATGACATTCCTATATCTACTTGGAATAATGGCTTATATTTTGCCTGTGAAGGGCTTTACCTGATTTTGCCTGTAGCATTTCTCCATTCCTCTTTTATTTTTCACACTCAGCGCTTCATTGACTAGGGCCAAGCCAAGAACAGAACCCAGGCAGGTCCTAGGCAAATGGAGATCAGCATTCCTATCCTGAAAAGGTAAAGCTCTAGAAAGAAAAAGAAAAAAAAAAAAAAAAACCTTAAGATATGGTTGATAGATAGAGCATGTGAGGCAAGCAGGGAAAAATACTCATTTTCAGTTCATTAATTAGGTTGCTGTTGTTTTTGTAAGAGTTCTGAATCATCTCTATTGATTGAGATGGAAGCTGATGGAGATCAAGAAATACATGGCCTGGCCTGTGAACATTATAGGATTAGCATGGTTTCTCCAGTTCTGGAATAACCCAGAGGACAAGTATTGTCTGGTGCCTCATTCCAGTTTCTCTTCTAAAAGATATCTGGCTGAGGAGAGAAACCTTATGAAGTAGAATTTGTGTCTGTGTAGGTGCTGGGGAATGAATGTTCAACTATTCAACGATTTCCCTAAAAAACAAACTCCCAGCTCTTTTGTAGTCCTATTGGTACCACTAGAATAGCAGAAAGGAGAGTTCAGGACATATTAATGCATCATCACATAGTCTTTATCTTACATTTAGCCTTTCCCTGACTGATATGCACTATACAGTGGAGATTCCTAAGATATAGTGTGTTCTACCACCATTTTTGGGTAGACTGGAAGGTAATAGTAAGACTTCTGAAATTTCCAATCATATGTAGTACAATTACTTTTTTGTCATAGTAAATAAAATAGAGAAACAACATGTTTTACATTGTGTCTCAAGGACCCACAAAAAATTCAGAAAGAAAATTTGCTATGGAGATGGAGGAGCCTGTCTGGTCCCATGGACTCCTCCCTGTCCTCCCTGTCCTTGTCTTCATGGGCCACTGCCCCAAAGCCAACCCTGGCCCCTTCTCAGCCCAGCCCAGGGCAAGAAATATAGAGAAGGCTGGGGCATCCTTCTAGTATGGAGAAGGCTGAGGAGGGATCTGACTGAAGTTCCTAAAATCATGAAGGTGGTGGAAAAGGTGAATGCAGAGCTGTATTCACCAAATATCACTGTACTAGGACCAGGGGACATTCACTGGAACCAATAGGAAATCAGGATGAAAGGGGTAAATGAGATTACCTCTTTATGCATTACACCACTATTCACACAGCAGTGAATTTATGACATTTGGTGCTATAGGAGGTCATGGAGGCAAAGTCAGATGGTTCAAAAAATAATGAAGTAGTTTTTTGGCCAACAGGCTGATAGATATCAAAGGAAAGGATTTTTCACTTGATATTCCTAATCCAATGAGCATGGATGTTGAGTGGGCTGATCTAAGGTCCTGTTCTGCTTCTGCTGACTCTGCTGTTTCTCAAGACTTTTATATCCCTATGTGCTCACTAGTCTGCAAAGGCCTTGGGCTTCTGGTTGTGGCACATCAGCAGACTGGCTGATCAGCTGCGCGTTACTTTAACCATATCTCTGTCATTTGTGAGTGTTCTGAAAGCCTTCTGGAGGCAAGAGCACATTTATTGGCTACACAGAAAAAGCTGTTAGAGAACCCCAGAAATCATGAAATGGCAAAGAAAGTGTGACTAGCTTGGAACTCTCCTTTCACTTGAAAGGCAAAACATTTTCTATATGGAAAATCTGCTCATGGTGATTATAACAGCATGAGAAAGGAGAGAATCATCATTAGATAATTGCATCATTTATTCAACTGCTATTACTGGTCATTTAAAAACATTCACTTTTTTTTTCCCTTCAGAAAATAAACTGTGATATTTTCCACATGAAGGAACTGCAGAGTGGAAGCACTACCTATGGTTAATCTCTTATTCTTGGACGACATGTGAAGAAGCCCTCGTCTCGCTTGCAGCCCGCTTGCTGAAAAAGCTAATGGGATTTCCAGATCTGCCTCCTCCTCTGTGCAAGCTGTTCCCCATACACCCTCACAGGTGCCATCAAGCAGATCAGATAAAGGGTAGTCAGGATCAAGAACAACCACTGTGTGCAGTGGCACGGAGAATTTTTTCAACCAATTGCAATAGTTATACAGGCTATATCTAGAGTAAAACTAGGTACTCTGTCTTTATTAACACTCTGATGCATACAGTTTTCTGTTGTGAGAAGACACAGATGCATTAATCACGATGAACTGACTAAATAAATAAATAAATAGAAGATATTTAGGAGATAATTTAGGTCCTAATCTTGCAACAGGACACAGAAGCTGCTAGGTCATTATTCAAAGACTTATTAAAGTTTTAAGTTCTTCTTTTTGCCATGTTTTTGTCGTTGTTACTGTTGTTGTTTTTCTTCCTGCTATACAACCAGAAATAGAGCAGTCCACTGGCTGTTTGAAACAGAACACAGAACATTTTTACCCAAGCTATTCTATTTGAATATACCTGAGCTAAAGAAAGCAAAATTGTTCAAATAAAATACAAATTAGCTTAACTCTTTGTTTTAATTCCCACAAACACTTTGTCAAGTTTAGAAAATAATGAAATGTTGAAATTCAGACTGATTTGGCAGAATCCAATGATAACACAAGATTTCCCTCGTCTTAAAATTTTTATCCTGACTTTAAGTCATGGATTCTCAATTAAGTCATGATTTAAATTATAGAGTCTGGCTATGAACATTGGCCAATAATGAACCTTCATAAATAACATCAGAGCAATATTCTTAAAATACCAGAAATCTCATTAAGTGCACTTTAAAAATTCTTCTCAAATAACCCCTGTAAAGGTGAAGAGCAGTTTTTTCATACTTTTCTTTTTTTCAGACATTCATCAAAACCCAGAGGAAATAAATACATAAAGCAAATTACTCTTCTCTCTCATATAGCATTCTGCTTAGTTACAGAATATAATTTATAATGAACCAAAATTAAATAATACATAAACAGTGCAAGAGTAAAGTATAACTCCTGAAAATTTATAATAATTTTAGCACATCACAAAATGTCAGTTTAGCTTTTTAATGCAACATTTTTTGCACAGCACAGATTAAATTTTGGGTTTGAATACAGGCATACAAGTCCCACTGAGAGTCAGTAAAAGAAATCTGTGTTGACCTTGGCACAGAATTTGTAGCTTTCCTCAAGCAAGGAAGCTTTCCTCATTGTCCTTTTTTTTGTTATACCATGAGATAAACTCTTGTGATCTCCATAAATCTAAAGCAGAATAAATAACATTGATTAATTTAATATTTCTGCCAGTCAGCACTTGAGAAATGCCTAATATTATAATATACTTTTTAAGTTTTTCTGTATTAAGTCCCTCATCAAATGATGGACATCAGATAAGGTTCAACATTCCAAAAAGCTTTATGATATAGTCTCAAATTGTTCATAATTTTCCAGATTCCTCTTCTGTATATCCACTTAGCGATATCCATGCAGTTTCTCCACACACAGATAGCTCTCTCTGTGCAAGATTAACAACTCGCTTAATTGCTCTCCAAATAATTGAAAGTGCTTGACATTTTCTTTAGACTTATGGATAATTTCTTGTGCTCTGATTTTCATTTCAGCATGATACCTGGGGTAAATAACTCTGCAGTTCCCATGCAGCTCTCAGGAACAATTTGACCATGTTTGATGTTACCTCAGAGAGGGGGACAGGAAGTGGTAAACCCTGAAACCTCTTCATTTCTTTATTCCTCTGTTTAGTAGTTGAAAATAAATGAAAATAATGAAAATAAATCTAACCACTATATATGTACAGTGTCCAAGTGCACATTCTGTTTAATCCTTTTCACAGAATCAAAAAATCACAGAGTTACAGAATAACTGAGGTTGGAAGAGACCTCTAGTGATCAACTAGATGAGACTATCAGAGTCATCCAGAGCATGTTGCACAGGATCACATCCAGGTGAGTTTTGAACACATCTGAAGAACCTCTCTGGGCAGCCTGTTGCAATACCCTGTCACTCTAACTCTTATATGGAGAAGAAACTTCCTGTGTTTTGATTTGTACCCTTGTCCTGTTGTTGGTCATTACTGAGAAGAGTTTGGCCTCATGGTTTTTACATCCTCCGCTCAGGCATTCGTACATGTTGATAAGATCTCCTCTCAATCTTCTCCTTTCTAGGCTAACAGGTCCAGCTTGCTTTGTCTTTCCTCATGTGATAGATGCTTTTAGCATGGAAAGATGAACCATTTGAGACACACATAACCAAAAATCAGGATTATTGTGGTCTATTTTAATTTGTTACAATTAATTTAATTAAAACTCTGAGGGTAAAACGCATACAGCAAGCTCCCTGCCGAATCAGCAGAGCACAGTGACTCTCTGCAACTCATTTTAAGCATCTTCCATTAAATGCCTACAGTAATTATAGTGGAGAGTGATAAGAATACAGCTGCATAACCCTGAAAAAGTTCTTGCTGGAATAATTTCAGAAACTAGAAGTCAATAAAACGATATCATTGCTCAAAAAATGTTTATAAAATCTTCCTAGAATATTCACTATTTCTTTAAAAGATCTGATTTGGAAATACCTTATTTGTATCCTTCAATTAATTTTCCCATGCATTGTTGTAAATGCCATTCTTTTGAGAAAGGAACCCTCAGATTTGCATCATTAGAATCAAACATTCAAGAAATGTGATGGGGAAAGCAGAGGCATTAGAGGATGGCAGTTAGCTTAACCCCAATGCTAGATGAAAAGCAAATGTATTAAAAACTCTGACGTCAAATATGAGGCAATGTTCCAAGAGAAATTCTGTCAGAACTCCATATAAATCAAAAGACAGATTGTGAGGCCTTTTATTGGCAAGTGCACTTGTTCATGAAATAAGATAAATGAGTAGAGAACATAAAGGTAAGCCAAAAGGCATCTTCCATTTTGCAGACCTTGCCTTGTGGCTCTGGAATTTCCTGAACTGACAATCGTTAAGAAAGTCCAGGGATGTTGTGTTCACATCCATAATTAGCTGTAAAGGAAAGTAAATTGCAATCACAAGATTTGCTTGCTAACTATATATTTAAATGTAATTCAAGTCACAGGAAAGCATGGATAAAAGGTATGTTTTTGCCAGTTTTGCAGTTCTCTGACAGTAATCACAGCCTAGATCTTAACCCTACAGAAATTTAGAGCTGCTTTAAAATATTTATGTCTATAGAAGGCTTTCTCCAGGCCTCTAGGTGGCATGCAGCTCAACCAGGAAAGCAAATTGTGATCTTGGGTTCAAAAATATCCTGGAGATATTTCCAGACTGCCACTGATATAACCACTGGAGAGAGTTTCAGTAATAAGGTCCAAGGGACAGTTTTTTCCTCAAAAACATTGCTGCAAATGCAGTTTTGTTTGCCCAAGCCTGGATTGCTTCTTCAAGTGAAAAAAGGCAAATGGTTTAATGGATCCTGAATTACTTCCAATGCATTGTTACAGCCTCAGCAAGGGGAAAGACACACCTCCTCACTCAAGTGCGGTCTGGTGATTAAGTTAAGACATACTTTTGCTCTCCAGTCCTGTTGTGGTGAGCAAGGAATTGAATGCAGGTCTTCAAATTCTTGTGTGGGTGTTGTAACCAATGTATTTCTATTTATAAAGTGAAGTGCCACCTCCAACCCTCAGATGACCAACTTTCTTTGGTAGATTTAGTATTTCCCAGTGAACTTTATGATAGCCTCCTAGTGTCTTCTTGCTTTTTCATCTCAGTGCATTGACTTTTGTGAAACTTATGCAGAGATATAGTGTACAGTCTACACCTGTATTGCTCTCCTGATCTCTTGGTTATTTAAATCTGGAAGATTCATAACACTTCCCTGACAGTCTATGCAGACAAGAAATGGTATGTGTGCAGGTTTTAGCTCATGATAAAGACATACAGATAGGACTATTCAGAAGTCAATACCCATGTCCTAGAAAAGGACATAGACTCTCTCTTTCTGAATCTGTTATCTATTTCCAGAACTGAGCTGTTTTCCAGACCTCTAGACATCAGGCATGGCCATGCTGACAGTGCTGCTTTCCCTTAGTCATGTGGGATCTTTGGGGCAAAGTGGACAGCCAAACATATAAGTTATTATGTCCTAATCACAGTGCTATATTCTAGGTCCCTGATCCTTTTCTTCCTGTTATCACAGGCATGAGAAATTTGTTTCAGACCTTGCTTTGAATTCAAAGTCACTGGCTTTGAATTAGGTTTGTAATACAAAGGAGTTGTCTGAAAGATTGATTTTGGACTCCCTCAAAAACTACAAAACATTCTCCGGACTAAAGAACATTGCGGTTGAGGTGCCAATACAGCTTTCAGCAGTTATCAGTGTGCTTCATTTATAAAACTACAGTTTATACAGTTTTGCCTAGTTGATATGCTCAAAGACAAGACTGCCATCGAGGGGGCTCTGGAGAGGCAGGAGGGACCATACAGCAACAGCATTATGAAATATAGCAAGAACTGCCCCTTGCAACAGGACATGCAGGGACTGACTATCTTGGGAGGTGGACTGCAGGAAAGGCTCTGGGTGTCCTGGTCAGCAGCAAGCTAAGCATTACCCACCAGTGTGTCCTGTCAGCAGAGGACCAACAGCACCTTAAGCTGTATTAACAGCCTCGCAACCAAGGAAAAGGATTATCTCCCTCTATTCAGCACTTGTGCATACTGCATCCAGCTGGTGGCTCCTCAATACAGGAAAGGCATCAGCAAAGTTGAGGAAGTTCAGCGATGTCCTCGAAGATGGTCAGGATTGAGGCAGTTGCCTGTGAGGAGAGGCTAAGGGAGCTGGGTTTGTTTATAAGGCAAATTGAGCTGTGACTTTCCAGGTTGCTGATGGTTATGTTGCAGTCATTTGCTAGTTATTTGTTCCCTAATCTTGGTCTGAATGCTAAGATCTTAGCAGGAGAATTGAAATGTGGATGCAAACATTTACAGACCAATACCCAAAACTTTCCTTTGCTTCATATTGTTCCTCACAACTCTGTACTTCATAGAAACTTTAAGACACTGAATATTTTGTTCTCATTGGCTTGTTCAGTATGCTCTATAAGACCTTGGTTTTCTGTGTGAAGAGAGCTGGAATCAATGACATTGGCAGGTTTTACTTTGAAATTATGGAGCATGTTTTATTCTTTGAACCTGCCAGAGCCTGATCCATTTTTGAAGAGGAAATAGGATATTTCTCCCTATTTAATGCCATTCATTGGCTACTGCCTGAGCCATCCTTCACCACTGTAGGAACAGGATTCCTAGGGTAGTGACAGTCCCATGCACTATCCCATCGTGCCTTTGCATAAATGGGATATCAAATAATCATTTCCAAATGTCTTCTGGTAGCATACCTCTGTCCGAGAAAGGCTGTGTTCTCAACACCTGGAAACAGTCAAATGCAGTGATACTGCATATAAGGATTGCTCTTTCAATAATGTATTTATCACATTATTCACAATGTAGAAACAGGATTTAAATATACCCTAAGATTTATGAATTAAAAAAGTGAAGTAAAATAAGCAGGTAACAATGAAGCATTTGTTTCTGAAGGCACAATGCCAGATATTCATTGTGGCTTAAGAACTACCTTGCACTTCTGCCTCCAGAATTTCTTGGGGCTATCAACTGTTCCATTCCTGGCATACAGATAATCTGCTTCAGAAAAAGTCAGCATTGTTTTTCAAATTGCCTTGGTTTTTGGCACAAAGTATATACTTGCCTACAGGAAGGATTTCCAGGTTTAAGAATCTGAGGAATGAATGTGACTATGACAGAACTATTATATTTGTAACAGTGCATCTGTTAAAGAGGGATTAGCAGCATGGGAATTCTATAACACAGGAATTAGGGAGAAATTTGTGACAATATATGTGAGTTGTCTCTTTTTCATTCTCTGACAGAAGAATTTTGGATCTCTGATATAAGGATTTGTTCCACATAAAGATATCTCTGATGAGACTCCTATGGATATATGGATATATACATATTTATATGGAGCTACGTTCTGTTAAGTAACACTGATATCCTAACTTTATATGCTCAGCATCTAACGGGCTTGTCAGTGTTGTTTCCAAGATTTTTCAAATGACCTCTTTTCAAGAAAATTGATTAAGTATGAAAATCATATATGGTAGGGTCAGACTATCTGGAAGGTACTTCCAACCAGTTGTAGTAAATTTGGAGTTTTTGTTTATCAGTGCCTAAATGAGATTTGGAACATAACTTGTTTCATCAACATCACAGAAAATATAAAGCTCAGCTGAGGTCAGCCTTGATGGCCAAAAATAATCTTCTCTTTGCTGCAGTTCTTCCTCTTGCAACTTATTCCTTAACTCCTTCCTTTCATACAGGTCATTTCTCTTTCCACCTGCTTGTCCTGCTGTCACGAAGGCTTGGAGGAGCCATATTTCCCTCCTGTGAGGGCTACCCCCTGAGCTTCTACTCTCTAGAACATTTGCAGCCATCTTGAGCCTATCAAGAGAAACTAATTTAAAAAATAGTCCTTGGCCAAGAAAGAACAACAAAAAAGAAATAAAAATGCCTCTTTATAAAAAAATGATGCTATAAAAAGACTGAAAAATAAACCAGCAGTACCTCAACAAGACTGAAGGTCAGCTTTTCCTTTGCTGCTTGACTTTGGTATCATTGAGTACAAACAGCAGAGTTGGATGTCTATTTTCCACAAAGAACATATGCATTTTCAAGTACATATGAAGGAAACAGTATATGCTGGCTCCATATAAACACAATACTGCCAACATTCCTTTCTCTCCATGAAGGTATGTCATGTCTCTGGAAGCTTGAAAGTGCCAACTTAGCAAAGGTCAACATGATGCACATTTTTGGTATGCCCAGTGACGGTTTTGCTCATCACCCGTAAAAGACGCTAGTGTTTGTCATCATTAAGAGCCAATACGTGTCTTAACAAAATGTAACAAAATGGACTTTGACCCGAGAACATTTTCTGCTTTTTCACTTTATCCAAAGAATCTGAATGTGCAAAACCTATCAAGTTAAAAGCATTTCAAGTGAATGTTTGTTTTGGGCTTAAATATCAGTTCTTATATTTATTACATAATTCTTTACAATTCCTTTTGAACATTACCAGATATTAATGTATTTAATATTCCTTGCCATTATTCTGTTACTAAATATTCACTTTTCCTGGCAGTTTTCTTTTTCTTTCACCTTCCTTGATCTGTTGTGCACATGGCCAAAACATTTAAACTGTCAGCCTAAAGACTGCTATGTGTTCAATGAGCAGAGGATATCTGCGTAATTATATATACTCTTTTGAATTTTCAACATTTGCTTCCTTTGGAAACTGTCATGAGAATATTGTTAGAAGTAGTAATATTGCTAGGAGTAGTCCAACACCAGCCAGAATAAATAAAAATAAATAGGTAGCCATGGAGGATGTAGAAAACAGGTTCTATGGCATCTTCCAATCCATGCCTCAACTGCAAATAGAAGCATTTATAACTTCACCAGTCCTGATAGGTGTTTGTTTCACTTGACCTTTAGAACTCCATAACTTTGGTAGTCCCCAATTTCCCCAGACTTTCCAATGCATACATCTCCTTACAGTCATAAATCTTTCCTAGCATCTAAGCTGATTTTCCTTGCTGCAATTTGTCCCAATACCGATGGACATAAATTCATTGTTTCATTTCTCTTCTTGAAATTTTATGTACTTAGATATTGTTATCAAGTGCTTCCTCTTCTCATTCATATTTAACCCTCTCTATGCCAGGCTTTCTATGTATTATTTCATTTTTCTTGCTTTTTTATAATTTCTATGGCTGTCTAAAAGATCTAAAAAGTGATTGAAATTTTTTTTACTGGGTCCTGCAGATTGAAAGGCTAGTTAGATTTTAGTTTATCCAAAGGAGGAAGACTAATAACTTTCCCTGCTTTATATCTTGCTGTCTGTGCTCAAGGAGTGCCTTACTGTTTCAAAGTTGGATGCGGCTTGTCTAAACACTGTCTTTGATTATTCAGTAATAAAATACTGCTGTGAGCCTTATAAGAGGTTATACTTATATTTGGTTCATAATTTGCAACTATAAGATAATTCTGTTGAGTCTATCATCTTGGACTGACATCAGGACTACTGAATTCCACAAACAGCTTTTTAGCTTCTAAGCAGAACTTAAGATAAAACCAGTCAAATAATGATGCTGTTAGGTACAGACAATTGTTTTAAATTAAGAGGAAGAAAAAAATTCACTGTATCTCCCTCAGTCCCCACATTGTTCTGTCAGGGAAAATACCCAACTAAAATCTTTTAGTAAAAGAAGAACCTGTTGTTAGGTGATTTTCTTCTAAAGATTCCCATTTAAGCTCCCTAACCTATGTTCATTTCCCTCCTCTGCTTTTTTTTGGAATCATTTGGACCAATGATTTATGGCAGTTTGAGTGGTATCTCTTCTGTACGAGAGAGGTAGCTTTTTGTTCAGGCATTACCTTGTCAAGATAAAATACCCCATCAGTTCTTCAAGCTGCCAGAGGAGACCGGCATACATTCTGTTTAGTTTTCTAAAGCTAAATTGTATTCTTGGCTATTGAAGTGATTCCTTGTTCACCCTGAATATATTATCCAGGCTCCTAAGTGGAACAGGAGAGGACAGCTAATGCACCAAAGGTGGCTTCTGGTTCCAAAAATTGGTTATGATTGACAAATCTCTTAAGCTTATTCTGTAAGTGCACTAAAACCTACTCAGTTCCAGGAAGCATAGCATTTTCCAATCATAACCACTTTTTGGGTGAAAACACCATATATCTTACTAACAAAGGGTTTTTGATAACATCATTATGACAAAGAGATGCAGTTTGAATCTCTGGTATGTTTGAGCTACTTATTTTGAGTACCTTTTTCTGGAAACTCTGACAGATGACTCTGACCTGGCTGAATCTCAGCATAGACAGACCACATCATAGAAGAAAGACAAAGATGCTCAAGGAACACTTTAGCCTTGTGCAGAAACTCTTAAGCTTTTAGCTGTGGAATCATTCTCAGCCCATTATACCTGGCAAAAAAGCAGCATGGGAAATATTGAAGAGAGCTTAAATAGGTTAAATTCCAAAGTAATCTAGTGCTATTTCAAAAACCTGGATTTTCAAGAGATTCTCTTCCATGAGAATGTGCGTTCAGGGTATGCACTGGTGATGTATCTCATGGAACTCTGTGATAGATTACCAAAATTCTATAAGAAAATCATCATTTTCCTCACTTTTTTTTTAAAGCATGTTCTAATGAAAACACTCACACAGAATATACAGAGTTCCCAAATCATGGATCATAACAAAAACCTTTAATTGTGCCCCATATTAACCCATCATCTTTAACTATACACTAGGTACATCGATTACAACATTATGTATTTGTGCCATAGGTTTTGTCTGCAGAAAGGAATACAAACTTTTCAATGAACTGCTATTGGAACCATGTTTATTTTTGTTAATCCTTTTAGTGCTCAAATAATATATTTACTTTGAATAAAAGTTTGCCCATTTTTAATAGTCTGGGAAGACTAAATATAGAAATTTTTTCTGCAAATATACATTTCATGCTACATATAAATATTAAAGCTCATTTTATAAAGGTATCCTTTCCCCATTTATCCAAATTTACAACCAAAAGTACATCTCTTAATGAACTAGAATGGCATATTACTGGATTTATTTTTTCTTTTTGATGTATTTCATTTAAAGTAACATGAAAGAATGACTTGAAAAAAGTTACCAAGTTATGAACCTCTTTCAGTTAATGAACAGTGTTTTACATAAAATCACATTTTCTTTAAATGATTGTTAATTGATTTATTTCTGTCATCTTCAGACATATGCTCCATTTCTGTCAGCTTCATGGTATTACTCAACAATGAAAAAACCCTTGAAACTCAGGATGCTCAGTGTATGGGTCTGAACAGGTCCTGGATCAGTTTGAATGCTGAAAATGTACAAAACCGATGGAAATTCCTTGCTCTTGGAAGTCAATATAAGAATGCCTAGTCACTTACTTGGCGTTCAGTAAGCCCTGGATCAATGAGGATGAAAGACAGAACTTGGCTATGATACTTGTTTCATTAGAAACAGGTGTTCAAGTCACGTAGGCTGGGTCCACAGCTACGACTTCTTCCTCAGAAGTTCCAACATGGTCAGATTGCTGTAAACGGTGCTAAAATTGTAGTAATCTGTTTTTCACTTTATTAGCAACTTGTCATGGATCTAAAGCTACAGAAAACACCAACCATATTTGTAGCACAACAGGAGCTATTCTTGCCAGCCGTAATCTGTTAAGTTTTGTGGACATTTTAGTACTTCAGAAAGAAAGTAGTTAATGTCCAGACAGTCTTGATTTGTCCATTGTCAATTTGTCCCATTTGTTACATTCCTGTCTTAAAATAGAGCTCCCTTTACCTGTCTCTCTCCATTGACTGTGCAAGAAGTCTAGATTAGTATTTTAAAATACACACCTTCTGCAATAAAAGGCTAGATTTTGGTGACATGAATCAGTCTCACCACAAACTATTAATAAGTAACAAGAGCTGTTAGTACCTACTAACTGGAAACTGAATGGAGTTCAAAATCTACAGCTTAAGAGTCTCTAGGAGTTTGAAATCTAGAGCTTAAGAATTCTTCATTGCAAATTTTCATGACCAAGCCGGATATATTTGTTCTGGTTTTATTATTTGTGCCTACATATATTGCCTACAGTCAAGATGACCTAGAATCTAGCCTAACTTATTTGATACTTCCTTTATTAAGTGCTTGTTTAAAATGGTCCTGCATAATTTGACAAAGAAAAAATAAATTACTTTTAATAAGAGAATCTTGCTTCCAGATTCTAGTTATGACTAGTAAAGACAACTACAAAAACATCTGGCCATACGGAGATTCCAACAATAGTCAGTCTGTGTGCAATGTTTTTATGTGAAATTCATCAGGAAATGGGCAAAGAGGCAGCAGCAGTTCTGTCCTAGCTGCACAAATGATCAGCTCCAGTTTTGCTTGAAGAACCTTGTGTCTCATGCTCTCCAGAATGAAAGTAATCAATAAGATTTTTTATTTTCACCATTGGTGAGATTGCTCCTTTTACTAAAAAAAAAAAAAATCAAAAACAAGTAAAAGATTCTCTTTCCAAAAGGAACATTTTTGCATTTTGCCTTTTCCATTTTCTTTTGTTGTATGAAAGAAGATTAGTCTATGAGATGGAGACAAATGATTTCTGTTTGTAAGACCTGAAATTAATTGAGATCCTATTAAAAAAAAAAAAAAAAACAGCTTCTTTCTTTTTTCTCCTTTTTTTTTTTTTTTTCCATAAAGGGAGGTAGGCTTCTCATTTTCATGTCTCTTGTGCTGCTGCGTGGCAGAGTATCAGCTGCTAAGTGCTGAACAGCGGGCGCCCATGCACAGGTTGGGAAAAGAGGCTGGGAGTTTCCTGAAGAGATTTTCAACACCCATGCTTGCTCTTAAGTCTGTCACATGCACTAGCTTGTAAAAGTGGAACCATATAAAAGGGAAAATTATAATTACAGCTGATGCTCTCTGAGCCCAGTGTGGTGCCAGGAGGATGTTTCAAACGGTTTGTTTATCTCCACTTAATAGGGTTACAAGCCTCTGACATTTCAACAGAGATTTTTCCACTGTGGCAGGAATGAGTTAGTGGACATTCCTTGCTCGTGTGTTTTCTCAGCAGGAAGCTCATGTATCACATCTCTTTTCACCATAGCTATTTGCTCATTTGTACACAAAACATTCTACTACATGTTGGCTGAATGCAAATTGGTCTTAGGTATACGGGGAGGGGAAAATGTAAAATATTGAAAATAGAGGGCAACATTCTGATTCTCAGGCAAGACACATGTAGAATTTGGACCAGTGACTTACTTGGTCTCTTAATAAACTAGAGGGAAATAAAATCCCTGTAAACAGTGTGCCTTTCCTTCACATTTCAAGGGCTGTGAATAGAGGATATTAGTACACATCTTTCCACTTGCTACAGGACCCTTTGAGAATTCTCCATTCTATATGGTCAATTTTTTATGCTTGTACATATTAAAGGGTTGGAAATTTGTATTGCTTGCCAGACAAAACTTTTGGAGAAGGTACTGGAAATTAATTTGGGAGGTATTTTGTGGCCTGTGAATTGCTACAGATTTTAATTGGCAGATAGGAAAAAAAGAGGAGGAGGGATAGGCAGAAAAAAATATACCTCTCATAATTATAATTTGTTCATTAATAAAATGAATTATTCGTGGTTATTTCAGGGGGTTATTCACACTACTTTTTTTAGGCATCTAATATGCATTTAATATGCCTCAGTTAAGACATGGAGCTCCCTCTATGGTGTGCATAGAGAAGTATACGTCTGCAAAGGCAACAACTAGAATCAAAGAAATTATTTATAACCTAATTTTGCTGCTTTACTTCCTCCTCTTGAAGTACTATTCTTTTTACCGCTGGGATGTACTGCAGACATCACTTATGGTCCTAAGGATGCACATTAATTAAGTATACATAACAGCAGTTTCTTCCCTACTTATACCAGGCTGTAACTAAGAACAATGCTGTCATTTATGTGATGGCCATGATTCACATTCAAAGTAACGTTTCATGACTTCCATGACTCCTAAGTAGACCACCTTATATTTTTGTCCTGTGGTTCTTGTCTTCCAAGATAGTGTTTTCTGTCATTCAAATTATTAAAGACCCTGAGAAAGTAAGGAATACATGTTTTATTTTTTCTTGGAGAATTTCAATATTAGAAAAAAAAATCATGTTTGTCAGTGTTTCCAGAAGTTTGTTGATTTCTACTAAAATTACTTCATTTTGTAAATTGATAATATTTCCTGTATCAATTGCAGAGAACAAACATTACAAAAATCTAATTCTGCATGAAGTAGTGTGATACACGGTGGTTCTGGTTGCAGAAGGAAGTAAGGGAAGATTTCCAGTCATGTAGAAAGCTCATTGAGAAATATCAGCAAGATCCATTGCTACAGTCAGTTTACAAAGAGCTGTATTGCCTAAGTTTTGGTCTATATGGGACACCTGTTTCACCTTAGGATTTGGAAATGTAATTATAATGTTTGTTATAGAGTGAGCAGTTAACTAACTTTGCAAGTTAACCACAACATGGTCTAGGAAAGGGTCTTAAATACAGATTACCGAATCTTTAATAGGGATACAACTGAGACCTGTGTCCCATTGAGGAAAAGAACACAGACATCACTTCTGTGTGCTACATTTTTATTAAATGAATCATAAAGCGTCTTGGTACATTGTACTGATAGCTCATAATACCTCAATTGCTTACTGAAATTTAAATCACTAAGGTGAAAATGGAGGTTACATTCTCTAAAACATATAATTACAGCAAATTAAAAAAACTGCATTTCAGATTGGTCACACATATCTCTCTCTGTCACTGTTCATTCTTTCTGTCACAGATTTTGACATGACTAAGCCTTGGCTTGTATTAATTTTAACAAACTTCCCAATAACTTTAGTCAAGAAAACTGGTAAAATATGGCCTATAAAAAGCTTATAAGAATATTCTGTTGTGGAAATAACTGTATTTTTCTAAAAAAAAAAAAAAAAAAAAAAAAAAAGAAAAAAAAAAAATTTCAACAAGATTTTTTTTTTCATTAAATTGTCTCATGGCACACAATTTAATTATTTCTCAGGACAATTAGCTATGAGCATACCAGACGTTTTCAAAATTACAGAATAGCAGGCTAAACTGAGATAATTTATTACATGAGTGTATCATTATATTTAATTATCCCTGTTGAAGAAAGGGGCAAAAGTCAGATATACTGAAAGACAATCTCTATTTGGAACCAGAATGGCTTACATACTAGAGAAAAAAATGTGTACGGACACCAGAGGTCAGTGAAACCTATCTTGTCAGCAGGGATTGAGTCGAAGAGTGGGACAAAGGTGCAACTTTAATCAGCATCTGAAATTCATTATTTTTCCAATGTAAATTCCAACACATATGGGAAATTTGACACGGAGTCTGTATGAGAGATACTATGTACTCACACCTACCTCCCACCCCTGCAACAGAGGCAACAGTTATTTTTTTGAATACTTTAATGGCTTGAATTTATTTTGAACTTTCCTTTACAATAATGCCAATTTATGCTAATAGGACTTATATAGGTACTAACAACATACTCTCTACTCAAAAAATTAAGAAACACAATGTTACATCTTAACCTAAACCTGCAAACAACATTAGAGGAGAGCAATGAAACACAGGATGTGTATTTTTGTTGCTATGTGTAGGAGGAGATTCACAAATTTCATTCTGTACCTTTTCACACAGCTGTGTTACATACTCTGATTTGTCTAGCTAAACATGGCTACAGAGCAGATCAAAGTCACGGAGACCAGGGCTGTAACACCAGCTTGGCTAAGAATAGTGAAGAGTATGTTTTCTAGGGTATTATGCAGAGGTCTTAATGCCCTGTTCTTTCTTCTCCAGATGTCATCCCAATTTTATTAGAATTTTTTTCTTCTATTTCTTTCCCATTTCTATTTTTACAAGATTTCTTAAGGGAAACAACAAATCAAATAGCTTTTAATTTGAATCTAGCTTTACAAGCTCCAAATCCCAAGTGAACTTGAGATCAGATGAAGTTAATAAACCTCAGCTCTACCAGGAATCATTTATGATACTTCTCATTTCAGTTCCTCAATGGTTTTCTGCTTAGGGATATACTTGTCATCTTTCAGCTTTGCTTTTTATCTAGACTGTTCCTTCATTCTGCTTTAGATGACATAAATCATTTTACTTCACTGAAAGCAACAGAATCACACTAATTTAGAGCAGCTGAGATATTTTTCTGTTCTCTGTTCTTTACATATTTGGCAAGAAGTCTTTAAATTATCATTTTATCTTTTTTTTGGTGCTTAGACATTCACTCCATACTAATTTACCAAACTGATATGAGTTTGCATTTGCTTTTAGATTTTTCTTTTGCTTTGAGTTTTCCTACTGTTCAGAGATACACTCCTTTTCCTCTTCTGCTTTCTTTGCTGAACATTTTCTTTTGGAACATCCTGTAACTCTATAACCCAGTCGCTTCCTCTGGGATAGACTAGGCCTCTGTAATAGTTATTATATCCTAGCTTTCATTTGTCATACTTGCGTGCATTTCTACCACAGAGCTCATTTCTCTGCTTACATTTAGTCAGAAGTACTTAATTTATTTTCCAGTTTCATCAAAAACAATCATGGTCAATTTCCTTGACTTTCCTCATTTTAACTCTCAATTTATGCATGTGTTTTCTATGGAAGGGACCTCTGGAGACAAACTAGTCCAAACCCCCTGCTCAACTAGGGTTGCCTACAGCAGGTTGCACAGGACCAAATCCGGGCAGGTTTGGAAGATCTCCGCAGAAGGAGACTCCACAACCTGTCTGGGCGGCCTGTTCCAGGGCTCTGTCACTTTAACGGTAAAGAAGTTCTTCCTCTGTTTAGATGGACCTTCCTCTGTTTCAGCCACTGAGAAGAGTCTGGCCCCCATCTTCTTCACATCCTCCCTTCAGATACTTACATATTTTGGTGAGATCCCCTCTAGTCTTCTCCAGGTTGAACAGGCCCAGCTCTCTCAGTCTTTCCTCACAAGAAAGAGGATCCTAATCAAATAATTCAATTTAACTAATATTTCTCTTTTTTGAAACTCAAATGAATGGATTTTTGTTTTTTGTCACCATCTCTCTCTTTTTTTCCTCTTTAATTTCTTTTAAAAGTTATTTGACAAAAAATTCCTGAATGTATTTCAACTCAGTTTATTTTCATAAAATATATTTATGAAATACATTAACTATCTGTGTGTTTATTCTTCTAGGTTCTTATTGTACAGCAGTACCACAGATTTGAGTATCTCCAGGTAGCAATTACCCTATTACCTTAGGCTGTCCAACACACTCACATCTTCTGCCCCGTTGGAGGCTGTTGAAGCACGGATAACTTCATAACCATAAACGACCATAAAGGATTCAAAATTTCCCAAGAAAATGAAGAAATGAAAGGAAGTGTTACATTCTATGATATTTTATTCATTGTAAAAGACAAATGAAGTATATAAATTCTCTATCCCAACTAGTAATACGTATTTTGGGGGGAAATCCTGTCATGTTGCAGAAGTATACCTCACTTTTTCAATTTCTTATCTGATTGTATAATACTATAAATTCCTTTGAATTGCGTCCCTTTTGACTTATTTGTGTGATCACTGGCTTGTATCTTTCTCTATCATCTCATTCACCGAGATGGAAAGGGTATCAGTGCCTTCTGTTCTCTTTCTAACAGAATGTTACAGAAAAGATAAATAACTTTTTTTTAAAAATATATTATTTTCATTCCTATTGATGTGTTTGTACATTGCCGTACTGGAATAGCTGAAAATAATGTGGTCACTGCAATCACTTTAATTAAAAAAAGATGCTCTTTAAAATGTCTTTAAATGATACTTCATTTAAACAAAACATTTTTTTTTCTAAGAATTACACCCATATTCTTGCTGCTTATAAATCATTAGTCATAATGATTCTTGGTCAGTAAAATCATCCTGATGTTAAGAGACAGAAGCATGCACATATTGGTCTACTCCAGCTACTGCTGTTTTCTATTGACTCAGCAGCTGCTAACTACTGAACACTCATCTTTACTGAAAAATTGGAAGTAAAAAATTGAAAAAAACAATAAGGGGTCACATCTATGTATTTTTTCTAACTAGGTTGAAATTCAGTGTCAGAAGTAGTAATTTCCTTGTCTTTCTAACTTTCCTCTCTTTATACCTTGTGCAACAAGAGTGCTTTGTTAGCATCTTTTACAATTACAGAAATGTAAAATTTTATGCTTATTTTCTTTTCCAGCTAAATCCAAGATTTTCTAATCAGTGACAATCTAATGACAATGCTACAAATTTCTATTTACCTGGAAACTGTTGCCTCGCAGCAACATTTATCCCGGCAGACCAAGTTAGCACGTGTGCCACCGCCCAGCACCCCGGGTCATTT
>JAWLRI010000824.1:3025350-3050548 GCA_034781795.1 Crypturellus tataupa
GCATCCAAGCGGGTCTTGAAGATCTCCAGGGAAGGAGACTCCACAACCTCTCTGGGCAGCCTGTTCCAGTGGTCTGTTTTGTAAAACATAAAGAATAGATGCTTTGCACACAGCTTCACAGAGAAGCTGTGTTTGGGTCAGCCCTTTTTGCTAGCGTGCAACTGCTTGATAATCATCTGTTACAAATTCTGACAACACATGGTATTTCCAATAATGATGTTTCCAAACCAGTAAATAAAGCAACTTGCTGTTCTTGATATGCCAATCCAGACAAAACAACTACGACTCAGTAGTTCATGGGCCCTCAAGGAGTACTTATTTGTGAAAAGTCAGGGGATGTTAGCATTTTATTACTGCGTGGAAACCTTGTTTAAATTGGACAGACACTATTCTGGTTTTCAAAGCGACCACACTGAGATGATCCTGAGGGACACGCAGCTTCACTTACAAGGCAACTAAGGGTACAACAGGATAGAAATACTTCATGGCTGTGATCAGCCCAGTGACAGGTGTTAGTGGATCTCAGGAAAGGTCTGGGAATTACTCATTCTTATGTTTCAATTTCTGTTCCAAAGTACTCTGGAATTCTTGAGGAACCAAATATTTTGCTTGGCCAGAGAGAAAATGGATGCTCATTCTAATTTTGCACTTTGAATGTGAGATGCCTGCTCTTTTCCACATGCACAAGCATGCACACAAATGGTTCAGACTTCTTGCCACATTTGCAGAAAGGACTGGAACACCTCATTGTACTCCAGTAGTACTGAAAGTTCACCTGAGATTTACAATTCCTGCCAAGCATCCTCTTCTGTGTGCACTCTCACCTTCAGTGATTATTATGGGGAGAAAGGGTGATTTTTTTTCAGCAATCTAGTTTATAAGAATTTCAGAAGCTGTGTTAAAGCTTGAACAGATTGTTTATTGTTTAACATATATATGTGTAAATATAATATAAATATAATATTGTTTATATTATATTTAAGTAACCTTGTTTTTAAAACAATAGCTCAGTCTGAACATTACCCTCCGGTGACTTGAATTCCCTTGGCAGCAGCTGTTTTCAGATGAAATAACTACTGAATCAGAAACACAAACTTTAATTTTGAATAATGAATGTGACTTAAAAAAAAAAATATTTTACATCACAAATTTCCACATATTGCACAAACATAGAGGAAGGGAAAAGACAACCTTCAGGAGACACCTAGAGGACTTGGATGCCAAATTTCCATTAGTTGTAATGTAAATTTGGTACCCTGACCCTTTAGGAATGTTTGAACATTTTTTCTTTACAGTACACACTGCAAATGTTTTGCACTAGAACTTTTTAAAATTAGTTTTCATTAAATGTAGTCATTGCATATATTTCTTGCTCTATTGAGCCGAATATGTTTGCTTAGGTTGTAAGTCTAAAATCACACAGGGATGTATATTTATTGGAAATAATTATTTTCACACGATTTTAAAAAATAGGATTGTTCTCAGCAACACTTTCATCACCTTGGAAGTGTCTCTAAACTTAGAGCAGAGGATGACAGATGTTTAAGAGAAGACTAGACTGTGACTGCAGCCCTCTCGTTCATGTTTCCATACTTCCCTTCTCTCCCAGCAGAATAATTATAGAGATTTAATTGAGAGTATATATAGGCAGGCCTATATATATGCCTATATACAGGCAACCTAAAACCTATCTTAGGCCTTGGGTTTTCATGCCTTGACCTCTTTCACTGACAAGAAATTCTCACTGATCTGAGAAAAATTAACTGATTGAAATTAATATTGTAACATACACACACAAAAGACTTCTAATTGCGAAGTGATGTTCTCTCCAGAAGACATAAATACATATTGCTCAATCCAAATTACTTTCACACAGGCCCTTAGAAAGATAAAGTGGGATTCCGCTGCATGAGTAGGCAGCTAAGAGGTGGGCAGTTCAGACCTAGAGATCCTCTGGATGTACGTACATTGCAAAGGATTTGGTCCTTCTGTTTTTCCATGGAGAAGTCTGAATTCTCTGCTGGGGAACAGTGTGAGCCCTCTACAAACAAACCCTTACTTGTGCCGGGATTTAAGTGCTCTGGTTTGGCTCAGTTTTAGCCAACGGCATGTCATATATGTCAGATCTTGTAAAAGGCCTCAGTGAAATCCAGGAAAGCTGCCAATAAAGCCAGGTGAAATTGATAGCTTTTCCCAAAGTGATACTGCTGACCTGAGCTATTCAGCTTGCAATTCTCCCCATCTCTCAGGTTAATTTAACTTTGCACCTCTAATGAACAAATTTTGTGTTTCCTGTTACTGGATTCACACTGTTCAGTATACACTTGATGGAGGTGAATATCTGACTGCTGATTTTCATACAGTAAATGGATCTTAGTTTACTACTGTTGCTCAGACAACATGTTGTTCTGCTGAGTCAGTACACTCACTGGAAACTTTTAAACATACCTTTCAAGCTGATACACGCAAGATGTGTGGAGAGTTTTGCCTTCCAAAGATTGAAAAGAGGAAAAGGCTTACCCAGCCAGAGCCCCCACAACTGTTCAATGATATTTTAGCAGAACCATTGCATGATTGACTATCTCTCCAGGGATCTGCACTTAGTTAAAATTCTTGGCCTCACCTTGGACTTCAAAGGTCAAGTCAGATGATACGTTTTTTTGATTTGGTGAAACTTTACATCAAATATTCAGTTGCACTGTGGCTGCGTTCCTCCTTGCTAGCTGATATGCTGGATGCCTTCGCTTTTTTTCAGTCTGTTTCACCATGTGCCACTAGTAGTCATGTTTACTCTCAGCTCTACATTAGCCTCTGCAACTCCCTCGAATGCCTTTAGCAACAGGTTGCAATGGAGCAGAAGACCATCATGGCTGTTCAGCTATTGACTGAAGTTGTCTATGTAGTGTTGTTTCTCTTCTGGATATGACTGCAACTCAAGGCTAAAAAATATTTAGCAGGATCCAGACTCCAGTTATAGAATCACGGAATCATATAATCATCATAGTTGGAAAAGACCATTAAGATCATCAAGTCAAATGGTAACTGTATATTAGTGGAAAGAGTCCCATCAGCTTTAGTGATTTTTGGTGAGGCTTGCTAAGCATAAAATAATATCTTCCTTTTGCAGAGATACAGTAGGGGTTGTATAGACTGACTGATTTTTTTCTCATGTCTCATATTTCTTACACTTACTCTTAGCAAGCATTTCCGATATTGCAGGAATGCAACCATTTCTTTAAAATGCCTGAACTATTTGGAAATGTACCTTACTACAGAAGGATTATGTTCTGTGGGGCCATATTAACTTTTTCAAGAACATCTGTAAGGCATGTTACCTAAGAATATCAATTATCTGTAATGACAGAACTAGGCTATGGACAAGTACCTGAGATCTTCACTCACTGACTGCAGCTCTGTCCTCCTTTATTAGCAAGGCATATTCTTCAACTATGAAAGTTATAAATTGGATTATTCTTAGCAACCTCCTTTTTCATGAGACCTCTCTCTGCAAAAAAATATAAATAAGAGAAGAAAAATCGTTTTCCTACAGAACCTGCTTCACCACCTGCAATTGGAAAGAGAAAACTACTAATTTCTTCAGTGTTTATTCTTTCCCTTGCGCTTGCTCAGACCATGGACTCCCTCCGCTGGCATTAAAACTATGTAAATCCTTCAAATAGCCTTCAGACTTTTTCTGCCCAACATCTCTGTGCCAAAGTAAATATGCTGTTATCCGCTAAAGTGTAGCTAATGAGCACCTCAGAAAGAATTCAATGGCTTTGAAACTGAGCTTCAAAAAAAGGCCAACTGACTCTAGTGAAAAAGAAACTTTCCCTCCATTCAATTTTTCCTCAGGAAGAGTTTCATTCCACTTCATTCATTTTCATGTTAGCTGATTGAGTTCATGTTGTTGGGCACCGCTCGGTGTCACATGGCATTCATTACACTAAAATCATTCTATATCTTGTGCATTTGCCATGAAACTCATGAGATGGACATAAGCAGTAGGGACCAGGATACATTACGTGGTATAAAACCAAAGAGTGAAAGAAAATGAATTCTTGATAGGATTGTACTGCAACAGAATGAAACAGATGGGTTAACAGACATGTGGAAATAGATAAAAGTGGTAATGAAAAAGTAAAAATGAACACCCTTGCAAATAATTTCTGTGATCAAAATGACACCAGCCTTGACTTCAATATGACCTTTCCCTCTCTCTGCATATCAAAGGGCCATTGTCTTTCATTGGGGAGAATAATTACCCAGGGAAGACTCAAGTCTGCAAATGAGAATGCTCCTCCACCTCCAGGCTTGGGTGCCCCTTTCGGCAAGTCCCGGCTGCGTGTCCAGTGCAATGTGGGTGTACAGTGTCCACCCGCTTCTAGTAGAAAGAGACAGATTGGGCAGACCCTTCAGTCCCTTACTCAGATACAGTATATTTTGACATAAAATAATTCATTGGTTGAGTATTTTCTCCCTGTTATTGTTGGTTGCTTTTCAAATCCTCTAAGAAGAAAGGTTAATAAAGCATCAAAAAATGTGAAAGATGAAAAGGAAAAGTGATCGTCATCTAGGAAAAGTCACTGAACAAAAAGGGCAGACCCCACCTGTGGAAACTGTCACAGCTTCACTGAAGTTCATGGAGGTATGACAGTATGCAGTAAGGATTTGTTCCAACTATTAATTGAGTGAAAAAAACCCTACTTTGTGCATATTGATAATAAGGAAATCTTATAGGAAAGTGCAGATCCTATAGAAGAATGGATACCAATAAATGAATAAAGTAATATTTTTTACATTCAACTACTCTGAGTAAATATTAAGAAAAAGATTCTGTAAAAATTAAGTCTGCTAAGATTTGGACAACTAACACTGTTTGAAATGTGTTGTGATTTATGAAGACGATGCTTATATAAAGAAGAAGAAATTTCCTTTTTTCTCTCTGTAAAACCGGAATTAGGAAACTATTATGCTGATGTGTATCTTGATACACATGTGTATCTTGAATAGAGAACTAAGTGTCTTTTTGTAGTATAAGCAGACTGAAAATGGAAAGGATATTAAAGATGTTGCATATGCCAGAATTATAGGAGACTAATGTTAATGCATATATAGAAGTTAACAATATGAGTAGAAAATAACAAGATGGACAGCTGTGACTTCTGTGTATTTTAATTTTAACTTTTTCCCCATCCCCCATACATGCACACACACAAAAATATTATACAGTTAAGGAGAATGCCTTTGGAAATTCATTAAACACCTCATTCCAACTCAATATGCTTTTGCTTACTTTTACAGCTGCCCCAAATATTGTTCTCAGGCTGTTTTCAATCAGGTCTGTCTGAATTAATGAATCAAGTCAGTCTGAATTAATATTGAAAATGAAATGTAACGAGACATAGAAATGTTAATATGAATATTTAATCTCAAGTTCAGGAAAATATTGATTTTATCCTTATAATTTTGAAATTCAATACTTAAACTACAGTACCATCAGCTTTATCTCTTCTTTATGGTTGTATTCTGAGCATTCCTTGTGGTTTTGGCTTTCTGCAAGTTAAAACAGGTGGTGTTTTTGATTATTTTATTCTGTCCGTTCAAGACATTTCTCAGAAGACATGTCTCTTCAATGTAATCCCTGGTTTGCAATCCTCTGCCTTTCACCTCAAAGGCTAACACATCTGGCCCAACCTTCCTTACACTTCTGGCCAGCTTTCCTGACCAAGCACTAACAAGAAAAACATAGTTTTCAATACTGTCTAATTATTTTTTTCCAAATGAATGGAGCAACAGCAGAAAATATTAAAATGAATCATACTATGCACTTCAGGGAAACCTAAGCCATTTCATTCTTTTGCAAATTCAGAAAGATTTTGCACTGGACAGGCTCGCTGCAGTCTCTGCCTCTGTTATCATCTTCCTCTGAAAAGGAATGTTTCTATCAGCTCTCCTATACAGCTTATGTATTCTTATCTCGACATTCTTGACTGTGTCAAAAAGGAGGACAATCTGTGCTGGCACCTGGAAGATGCCCCTTGATACCTTCAAGTCACTGCCCTTGAAGTATTTGATGGGCTATACCTTATATTATGATCCTGATATAACTAAACTAAAAACTAAAATTTATAAAAAAAAAGTTACGGTGGAATCCAGTGTTATTCTAGTTTTTACTTCTATAGATGTCACATGGTGCAAATGACTGTGCAAATTATTTAAATATAGATTTAGATAACCATTTAACATCAGAAATTACAAGCCAGACTGTGCTTTCATGCAATTACTAGCAATTCTACACTATTTTTAAAAGTTATTAAAATATTATGATACAATCATGTTCCTTTTTTTCTCTCTCTCTCTCCTTATGCTAAATGCGTCTGTAAATACAGAATCCAGACATCTGATCGCATAAAATTCCTTTTCTTAAAATTTGTGCCATTTTCTTTTTATCTCTGAAGTCAAAGCTAGTGATTAGCATTGGCAATTATGAAGTGGTTTTTGTGCTAGACGTTAATTTGTACTCTTATGTAACCTATTTAGAAATGGTTCTATTAGACCTTTCCAGCTAAATACATTTGGATCTACATAGCAAAGAGCTGGAAGAATTTCAGGAAACTGAAAGTGTCACAATAAATGGCAGAGATGATTTAGGTATGCATTCCTCTGAAATAATAAATCAAGCCATTGCCTCAGTGCTAAGCTATAATGCTTTATACTTGGAGAAACCTCAGTCTTTCAGTACATGAAAAACAAGGTCGTGATCATTCATGCTTTTTAATGAACTCCTGGCATTTTCTGCATTGAGAAAGGATGAGACTTACAGGAACTGAAGTAATGTACAGAGATATCAAGTTACTAACAAAGACTCCAAGAATGTTTCAGAAGAGTCTTTGCAGACGTGTTCTGAAAAGATCAATAAATCCACACAGGATTTCTCATCACAATAGACTTTGATATAAGAAGGAGTGGAAGGTGAGAATAACAGGAAATTAAAATTATTCTAGACTCGTATATATGGTCTAATGTGTTTGGTCAGTAGGCAAAAGTCAAATGATTCCTGACAAGGCAATGAATTAAAACACATCCAAGTTTAAACTGGCACAGTGTAAGCAAAAAGTAGAAAATGTAGTTACATTAATGACACAGACTCACTTCAAACTCACAGTTTTTGCTAATTTAGCCCAGTGCTTCATGGCAGTACCAAAATTTTCCTTACTTCAGGATAGTAAGAATATTTAAGAGAATGTCCTCTGACTTTAATTGATATCTCTTGTTTAATGATGCAACACAAAACATGTAAAAATCTATCAACTGCTAATTGTTTGTCAGTCTTGAATTTCATTACAAGAACAAAGTTGCCAGCTAAGCCATAAAACTGCAGTCTGCAGAGAAATATAAGGTTATTATGTATTTTATTTTTATCAATAATATTTACTCTTTGCATTATATACTGGTTATGTAAATTAAATGATATGCATATTACATAAAGCTATTTAAATTAATAAAAATGTGTAAATTTATGTAAATTAAGGGAAATAATTTAAAAAGATAACACACACCCCTTGAAAGAGCTCACAATCTTGTGTGAAATCATAATGATGTGATCTGAAAGCATCAGAAGGATATTTAGTTACTTATTGTTTAGATTCCACAATAAAAAAGGTGCATTTTTTTTCTGCCTTTTTCTTTCTCCTACATTTAAACAAACTGTAGAAGCAGAATTGAACCAATGCAACAGATAATATATGCCTGACACAGACAGACAGACAATATAGCACAGGAAGAGAAACAGAAAGTTAGTTATTGCATAGTCATGATGTTAGCCAAAAGCTTTTCTGTAGAAGTACAATCAATGTATTCAAGAGGCAGACCTCATGCACTTGGAATTCGACGTACTGGCCATTTCCTCCTTCAGGGTTTAGGCATACTGCTCTCTATTTCCACGGGAATGCAAAATTTGCTGAAAAGAAAATATTTGTGCTAATTAATGTCACTAGAGAATAGAAACAAGCTTCCTGTGCTAGACTTGAATGTTTGCAGTCCATAACAAAGTGAATTCTTAGGACCTTCTCAAAGCAAAAAACTACACTGGTATAAAAGAGTGGAGGTGAATGACATAAGAATTATGTAATTAATATTTCTCATTTTTATGCACAGAATATTCTACTTCAGTGGTCAGTAGTCCTTAACCTCCTGCCATGTGATAGCCGTCTCCCTTATTCATATCTTTTCCCTAAAAAATGGCTTTGTAATATGCTTATCTGTGTATTCATAGCTTTCTGTTTCTTATACTTCCCAAACATTTTATTGTAATCTACAATGGTCTAATGTAGCATTATATAGAAAGTCAAATAAAAAAACAAATTGAAAGTAAAACGAAATTATCAGTCGTAACTAAGCATTATATCTGGACATCACTAAGTATTCACATGTAAGGTGATAAGCACGGCATAAGCCATGCAGCTTTACTGAGGTTCGGAAAATGGGGACACCCATGCTGACCCCACCAAAGACTACTCTGAGAAAGCAAGATTTTTTGTACTTTTTTTAAAAATACGAATACCTCCAAACATAGTAGAATTTCTATTTAAATCTTTTTAAAACTATGAACTTAAAATTTAGCCTAACTAGTACATTGCTGAGAATACAATCTGAAAGAATCTGAAAGTTCTTCTGTCAGTTACTTGTTATCTGTCTTTTCAGAAAGGAAAAGGACACTCTGTAAGGATTGTTTTATATTTTGACAAAATACAATTTTGATATTGTCCAAGCAAAATTTTCATTACAAAAAAAGCAATTATAAAAATTTCTGAAAAAATGTTCCCCATATTTCTAATATATTTATATAAGTTATGTATGAATATAAGTATTTTTGTTATTCTTTTTAAAAGGATCTCACTCTACCAAGAGGGGAAAAAAAAAGAAAAAGAAAAGCTAATTCTTTATTTCTACTGATCAGCCTACCACTTCTGAGAAGTTTTCCTCTTTGGAAAATACTTCTAATCCTGTCCAAGGTCAAAAAGAAATTGCCATTTGATGGGTATTTGGTAGGCGGTGTGAAAGGAATCTACAGTCTCAGTTTAGTTCCCAGTCAACAAATGTCCAACACAGCTGTCATTAATTGGCAGCCTGCACGTTAGCAGGGGCTAATGAGCAGGGAAGCTGACCTGTTTTCTGACTCTTAGTGGCTCTCCAGAACAGGCCCCTCAGTGTAGGAGCTGAACACTGGTTCTTACTGTGGTTGCTGAGGCTGTAGGCTTTCTGGGGATAAACAAACTCAGTCTCCAAAGCTCCCAACCTGACAGCTGCCGTGCGTGCTAAAACTCCGTCAAAAAAGAAAGGCTAGTACAAATAGTAACTTGATAATACGCTGATTAAAAAAAAATATATTAGCACTGAGAAGGTTGTATCTGCTAAGTTCCTTTCCAGAAAGCTACTTGTTAGTTAATTGTTCCTATTTCTTTTGCCAATAATATTTTCAAGTAGATGATGGATATATTCTACCAGATACTAGTTTTGATTCTTTTATTCATCTGTCCACATTTTCTAACACTCTTAACCATGCTGACTTTCGAGACATCAGTTATTGAGCTTAATAAGCACAGGGCAATGTCTTTGTAGGCTAACCCATAATAAAAGCACTGTTTCTATCTAAGATACCCAATATGCCCATGCATTTTCTGAATTTATTTTTCTGTAACAAGCTAATTTTGCAAAACTGCAGAGTCTGTTGACATAAAAAATAGTCTATATTACTTTCTGCTATATCATTTTGTTAACTGTGTCCCAATGAACTGCAAAATACTTATCACAAGGGAGGATAAAAGAGAAAGAGGTCCAGCTTTTGGGGATGAAAGCACAGTGTGCAGTCATGACATTACAGAATACTCTTCCTGTAGCCCATAAGATGAGTTAACATAATATGGAAAGAAGTGGCATATGGAAATGGAGAAGAATTAGGTACAAAACACAGTGAGGTAATTTTTTCCATGCATAATTGTGCTTTGAACTGTGACACTGTTGTTTTTCCTACAACAAAAATCCTGAACTAAATAGAAAACAATACTCATTCAGTAATAGATATTGATATCACAGATTAGAAATAAAAAATAGATATTTGAATGCACAGGACTAAGTTTGCTTTACTTGTTTACTATATTGCTCTCTGTCTGATGAACCCAAAAGATTCGTATTCATTGACAAGGAACAAATAGCCTTTGTTCAGAAAATTATTTCATGTTTATTTCCACTTCAGTTTTCTGATTTTAAAGGTACCTTTTGAACTTAAAAGAATTCATTTCCATTTGTTTTTGCAGAAGGTTTATTTCCAACTCTGTGAGCTTTAATTTTATAAGAATCTTTTTGGCTTAAGTCAGTTTCTGAATTGGACACATTCATTTTTCTTTTGCTCACCAAGTAGACAAGAATAAAACTCTCCAAACTTCCTTTAAAAGCATTTTTTTTTCTGTTCATAACACATTTGTATGGTTTTGAACATACATATATGCTTCAGGCCATCAGGACTGTATTTCATTGCTCTGAATGTGCTTGTTTATTTACCCTTCTAAAGGTCTGACATTTAATGTGTTGAATTTTCTTTGTGGAAAAAGAAACATTAAAGGGAAATTACTCATAGGGTACTGCTTTTACATATTATTCCCTCAAAAAGCAGATTTTCATACGCAGCAGACCTCTTGAAAAGGTGAAGTCCATTAGATAGCACATGCAGTTAGATCCTTTGAACTGTTATCATAGCATAAGGCAAAAGGTTATGGTAAGGACAGGTTAAGTGCCAGAATGGTCAGCCACTCGGTTCTCTTATAAATTTCTCCTGAAATACTGTTTTAAGTGCCACATAAACATTCCAACTTAAAATGAATCACCAGTCAGGACAATATATCAGGCCAGCCAAAGTGAGCTTGATAACCTCTTCCAGCTGGAATAGATGAATGAAATATATGCCAAACCACAGCACGTGTACTCTTTCCTCTTTAGTAAGCATGGAAGTTTTATAAATATTTTATCAGGTTGCATGATAAGTTATAAAAATAAACAAACAAAAAGTGAGCTACCTTTCATCATATAAATGGATATGAAACAAAACTGAGCTTTGTCTGACCATGAATACTCTTAATCCAAAAGATTAAATGGGAGTGGGACAGTAATATGAGTTTATATGTCACATATGTAATTTCTGGTAATCCTACCTCTAATATAAGTGTTTAAAAAGATACATAGAAGTATAATTCAGAGTAACTCAGCATTTACATAACTGCACCCTTACTCTCTGTCTCTCTTTTCCCTTTTAAGCTACCAGTGGTCCATGACATCATTTGAACTATAAGTTTCCATAATTATAGACTGATGTCACAGAGCAGATATTGATACAAAAGACAAGAAAAAGGGATGACAGTGACATTTTCAAAGAGTAAATTCCATGTAGCACATCTAGGTCTGTCATTTGCCTTTTGTGCTTTCAACCACTTGAGGTTTTTTCTTCAGGTTTTCTCAGACTTTCCGATTACTTCAGATTTAACAGTTGCAGTTTCAACAGCAAGCTTTCATCCTCTCCATACTTCTGCTTCAAACACTATTTTCCAGGGAGGAAAACAGGGTCTAGCCTCTTCTCTCCAGACTTGCATTTTCCAGTGATGACCAAATGCAAAATACCTTCACTTTACAGAGGCACAGAGTCACAGCCCAGGTACAGTATCTATTACTGATGTACAAGCTAAAGTCCTGTATGCATGAGTCTATCTCACAGCTCTTACAACACAATCAAATAATATGAATTTCCCTACCTTACACTAGGTTCTTTATAATGGTAAAAGTCACTATTGATAGAGTCACTACATCGATTTTCTAGAAAAATATTGGATTACTAGTGAATTGTTTTAAAAGAAAATCCTATCAATAGAAGAAAGCAGACAAGCAAACAAAGGCCTGTCACAATCAGTGCCTGTCATTTTTTATAATCAGAAATTTCAAGTGATTCATTTTCATAACAAATGAGAAAACAGAAAATGTTAGAATCTTCTGAACAATAACAAAAAAGCTATAGTGACTCCTTGCAATGCTGCTAGGCTTTCTTTTTCCTACCACATTCATTACTTGTCATTTTCTTTTGAAGTGTCTTCTTGATAATTTAACTTGCTTTGGAAACTATCAGAGGCTGTGCCTACACAATCAGTTGCACAGTATCATTTAAAATCATTTTAGCGACAGGTCTGTATCTGTGTACCAGACTCCTGCTTATCTTTACATTTCTTGTGAGTACTGAATTGTTCTCTGGAGGTGCCAATCTCTCCCAACTGGCTACAGAAGGTAATCAGATTTCTGTCTAGGTCTTCCTATTAACTCACAAAAGTAAGATAAAATGAATTCAAGCATCCGCTCAGTTTCAGATTAGCTTATTTCCACTGAATTTACATCATCTACTAACACTGATTATCATCTCCCTATCCAGGGGGTTGTAATAGATTCGAAAAAATATCTTTAAAAATAAAGCACATAACATTACTGCAGATTTACACCTCAGCAGGGTCAACCTAAAAGCATTTCTTAACACACTTCAGTGGAAAATTAAGCCAACCAAAGAAACTAGAGAATAGAGGAAGAATTATTTCTGTTATTTATGTTTTCACAAAATAGACATCGGTCTGTTTTCAACACTGCTCTCATACTCCTTTGAAGGTAAAGCTAGTCCATGCATATAAAGGATATGCTTTTTAACTAGACTTTCCTGTGGTAGCATTGAAAGGGCTTAAGTTATATACCAAAGGATCCTACTTTGATACTACTTATTTTGTCTTGTCACCTACCTTTGATCGCGGGGATCTGTTTGATATGTGGTTTCCTCGTGGATGCTAGGATCTCCTTTTCTGAAGAGTATTTTTACAATACTTTTAGTGGTCAGGTCAGTAACACAAAACATGGAAGCATGTTTCACATCTCCATACCTACAAATGTTAGTCTTACTCCATAGACCCACATCACAGATTATTTTCTGAAAGGATCTTTTCACTTCATTAAAAAGGAGGTAAGACACGTGAGAAAATAAAGAGTACACCAATAGTCAGAACTGGTATATAGGTGCCCACAGAACTATTATTTTTATGAGAGATCAGCCAACAGCCACTACCAACCAGAAAGTTACTTAAGGTAAGGAGAAGTATCTGCCTGCAGGGCAAAGACAGAGAATCAAAATAAGTAAACAAAGAAGAGAAATATATGACAGTGCGGTTGTGTGTAAGCATGTGTGCTGCCTAAAACATGCACAATACAGAACTGTCTAATCAGAACTCCATATTTTTAAAAGAAATCACATATATACAGGACTGTTTTGGTAAATGGGAAGTCATTCACGAGCAGGGAATAAAATCTGTCATTTCTGTCAGTGGCATGAATGAAAGACAGTGTATGAGAAGGCAAATAAAATCATCATAGTGATCCCTCTGGCATGGGTCTAGAAACGACATCCTTATGGCATCTTATGCAATCTTTCTACAGCTGAAGTTTCTAAAGTGTCTAATGACAGCATTAAAGAAGATAATATAAAAGTCTAAACTCTGCTTGTCTGCAGAGCCAAAGAATGCATGTGCTTTGTTCATGAGCCAGAGGAAGATAAGAACACCTGTCTACCACAAATTTTTAATGCCTTTTTCTTTGTTTGTTAGGTGTCTGGCCAACATAAAAGACTTTCACATAAATAGTGAAAGACCAATACCATTTCTTGCTATTTTAGAAAGAATTCAAAACGGTAACTCTAAGTTACTGTGCAAAACCAAAACAGGAAAGAAAACAGAAAGGAAATAATATTTTAATAATGCAATAACAAAACACATATCCACTTTCCTGATCTTCTTGGACTGTGATGTAAAATTAAATGAAATCTGAAGCTTTGAAAGCTAGTTATCGTTTTTGCTTTAATATATTCTATATTGGAACTTTGTACCTAAATGACAGATGTAAATTTTCATAGCAGTAATGACAGCAGCAAAATATTAATGAAATAATTGTTTAGGTAACCTATTTTTTAAGACAATAGATGCTATATTGCCCTAAAAATTAGGCATCCTAAACAATCCACCCCCAAACTTGCCCCAGAACTAAAGAGTGTTCAACTGTGACTCTTTTTTTTTTTTTTTTAATGCAGATATATAGATCAGAAAAAATGTCATTGCTTCACTTTTGAGACTGTGATAAGACTCAACTCAGAATTTTCTATAGGAAGATTTCTATATGTGTGCTAGAGAAGCACCAGAATCATTAGCACACATATAGAAAACTATATGTAAAAATTCCAAAGATATAGAGACTGTTCTGGTTGCCTCTCCAGAAGACACTGATCTCATAAGTTTTGTGTCATTTCTGGCAGCCCAGCATGACTGTATCAGATAGATTTCTGATGATAGCATCTGAAGTGAAACTAACAGCCTAGGTATAACTGAAAAAACAAGATTACATTATAGCTGATGGAAACCTAGCACAAATTTCAGTCACCTAAACTTAGACAGGTAACACTACCATAAAACACATAAGCGACTTGCACAATGTAGACATATACGATATCTGAGAAATCTGAAATAGGTAAAATGATACTGGGGATATCAGTTTGGACTGCACCAGGCACAAAGTCAGTACAGTCAATGGAAGTGAGAGTACAAACTAGTTAAAAAACTATAGCTGCAGAATTCAGTTCAGCATCAAGATCCATAATTTGAAACGCCTATATACAACTACCAGCAAATGTCAGAGTTCCCATTAATGTCAGCGTTCCCAAAAATGTCGGAGTTCCCATTGTACTCGCTGGAGATCAAGGCAGTTGTGGACAGAGTGTAAGAAGGAATTCAGCCCACACTACAGCAGACTTTGTCTGGTCAGCTGAACAGCTCCGCTATGATATCATCTACATCATTATGTATCACTCATCTTCATCATCTTTAAGGGGAACTTATGTGCTCACATCAGTGGGACATCTATGTGCAGACATCTAGATTTAGTTGTCTTCATGTTGAACTAAATCCTATCATAGGGTTTCATATCATTTGCTTAAATAGAAGTATTTTTCATGCCACTGCAAATCTCACATGGGGTCTAGCTGCCAGACTGGATGGACTCATATGTGCTATAGGTACTGTGCATATCACACAGCTTTAGATGGCCCTTTATAAACAGCATTAGGTTTTTATTTTTAGTTAGTTGAACCTAGATGGTTCCTTTAGAGGGATCCAAATTGGCTGGAGTTTGCAAAACCACTGAGTATGTAATCTGTATTTTCCTAAAAGTGCCCAAACCTCAATATGATGAAGGAAATTCTAGAACACATTTTCTTCTAAATTTATCAGTTCCTCAAGGACACATTACTTCAAAAATATTTTTGATTTCAGTAGAATTTTGATTGAAATCAGATAAAATTCTGATTGATTTTCCAACATCTCATTTCTCAGCAAGCTCCACTTCCAAGGTCCATCACACACTCCACCTCCCATACTAGGGCTAGGAGCCTTTCCTTTTCACTAAGAGTGTTGATATCATTTGCCTTCATAAAAAACCAAATTGTAACCAAGCTTCCAAATATGAAAACTTTTAAAGAAATGAGATTCTTTTTCTTCATGCAGTTCTACTCAGCACCCTGTAGAAGTGCAAACCAATAACAGACAGATTGTGTTTGAGTTCTGCTATTTCCTGTTCATCTTTGGTTACAGTCATAAAAGAAATGACTGATAGACAAATTTGTCTGCAAAAATGAGCTGGAAATAGGCATTCTCAAGGGATTTCTAACATCTTTGGCTTCCCTTCATGCTGGAAATACCACAAAAGCAACCTTCCTGTAGTGTTTGCATTTCAGCACATCTGTTTTTATGGCCTACTGGAATCAGGAAGTTCAAAGCACATAAAAATGAAAAATCACCTAAAGAAAGTTAACCAAAGCATCAGCGGTTCAATTCAAGTTTTAAGAAAAAAATTCAGCTTCATTGTTATTTTAGCCTACATGCTCAGCCATCCCTAGCTGTTAGAACTGCTGCTTGAGACCTCTGTTAAATAACTATAACAGTATTATACAGAAGTGAGGACTTCAAAATAATTTTTAGCTACTATTGGTTACACACAAACTACTGTTTGAGAGGTCATCATCATCTTTTTATAGATGGCAAAAATAAATTAGAAATAATCGCAAATCAGTGATGGGGTCGTTGATAGAGTGGCACTAAAGGTCATTAGTTTCATCTGTATTGCTCTACTTATCTTTAATTATATTCTTCCTGGTATTGATCATTTCCAGCTTCTCTCCTCTCATGTTCTATTTTCCTTTCATTTTCCATTTGTACTTTTTGCAAGAAAATTCTTGCTGGTGATAACAATATAAACAAAAATTGTGGAAGGATCAAGAATCCATTAAGCTAATCTTATACTCTTAAAAGGTGAGAAGATATTTTCTTTTATAAAAAGCCCCAAACACTAACAGCTCTGAGAAAGCACAAAGTTGTAGGAAGTGTAATTGGAAGTCTAATCAAATATATGAGCATTTATTGTATTCTGATTAAGATCTTTTCCTACAAAAGTCTGGATTACGTGAAGGAGTTTTTGTATAGTATAAATTATAGGCATTTACAAGTACAGATGTAGGAAAAAGCCTCAGAGAAGAATTTGAGTATTCTTCTTGAGTAAATTTCCAAGATTTGTAATATCTAGGTTTTCTCATTAAAGAATTTTGTTGCGTTATTCAATTACCCGTGCCCATCTTGGAGGATGGTTATACTGAGCAGAGGACCCAAAAACTTTTGATATTTTCTTTGCATTGCTACCACCATGAAATCCTAAGGCACAATCATTAAGCTCCTAAGATATTACTGTGTCTGAACTAACACCCCTCCTGTCACCAAGAAACTGCAAGCCATATAGCAGGCCAGTTTTCCTCCTGTTTTTCTTTGGCTAGAACAGAGCCCACAAAAATGTTGCTACTTAAAAAAAAAAGAAAAAAAAAAAGGTATTTTAAACTGCCAGCGATGATTTCTGCCCATTTTGCGCTAGTCATGCCAGAAGGAGAGAGAGAAGAAGTTTCTTCCGCATTATGACTAAGTATTCCCATTTTGATGTCCAATTTCATCTGCAATCTGTTAGATGTGCTTATGTCTAATCAGAAAATAATACAACTAACTCAGAGTCAAGTAACTTAAGTGGAGGGAACTTTAACTATAAACTTCTGTGTTTGCTTCACTGAGTTGTTTTATTTTCAGAATTACCTACCATGTCCATTACATATAAGACATGGACCTGAATCTATGCTTCTGATCTAGTATTTTGCTTATACATCACATAGAATATGCCTTCCTGGTACCAATAGGAATCTGCGGAAGCAGAAACATTCATCCACGTTGGACCTACGAAGAAGGATATTTTCTTGTGCTAGAACAAAATATGCCTCCTTGACCAGCACAACAGATGCTAATATCTCATGCTAAACCTTTCCAGTTGACACAGGTTTTCCAAAACACTGAAATATCACCATGAATCAATGTCCTTCCTGACAATGCCCTCCATTGCCCTGTCAAACCCATTTAAGGCTGCAGCTGTACTGCTGCAGGCTTTAACCTGCACCTTCAGACACTACGTGCACTGTTTGTAACTAACTGAGATGTGGTAGATATTCCAGTTCTGTGGAACAGTTTCTGCCAGTGCCTATCCAATTCGCATGTATTTTGATCTGTTTGTGGAATTAGAAAACCCAAAGTAAAGTAGGTTGATAGGCATACAGGGCGTCAGTGTTTCAGTGAAGGCTGGGGTGTGTGGAGAGGCATTCCCCATGCCCTCCTCGTGATGCTCAGCAGCACACTGCCCCTTTCTTAAAGAGAGCAGGCAGCAGTGTGTGCAGTGCTACAGTTCAGGAAGCAGCTCATAAATGTCAGCATTGTCTAATTGCCTGAGTATCTGAGAGGCCACAGCCACACAAAATCGTTAACAGTTCATTGTTAGGAGAGGAAGATTTAGGGGTTTATTTTCTGTGAAGTTTGACAAATGACAAACCCTATTAATAGAAAGATTCAAACAAACACAAATGCTTAAATTTTTGTGCAGCATGAAGTATCTAAGCAGCTATTTCTAGTTTGCTGTCCTCCTCCAGCTTCCTCCCTTCATTCCTTATTCTCCCTCATAACTAGAAAGGTAATTGGTGGAAAAAAATAAGATCAACATAGTTCATGCAGTCATTCATTTTCCACTGAAGACAAACGGGAGCCGTAAACTTACATTCCCAACTAACACAAATTCAGCAAGTGTTTGGAGAGATGTACATGGCTGGTGACACATTGATGCTTTTTTCATGAAATATTCGGTTAAAATAGAATTTGAACTATGTCAAGTTGTAGAATTATTACTGTCTCCCCATACAAGTGTTTCAGTAATATAATAAGGAAGAAATATTACTTAAAGTTATTGGTATTATTACTGAGCAATATTTTTTAAAATTAAGCAATATTGCTTGCACTTACCTAAAAAAAGGAAAATAAAAACAGTTTACCCAGACACTTTCCTCAGCGATATCTCTTTCTTGGCTAAAAGCCTAGGAAAGGCTTTTATCATGCAGCGTGTTTTTTAATAGCAGCATTCTTCACCACAATTGTCCCTTTTTTGTTTGGGGGATATGTATGGTGTAGAAACGGCTATGTATATAACAGTTTTCATAACCAGCTTTTACAATTAGACATTCAGTCCTTTCTGTTCTTGTTTCATTGATCACTGAAGCATAGAACTGTTTTATGTTAATAGCTTTCATATGACATGCAGTGAGAAGTATTCATATTTTCTTTTTCCTATCATGATAGCCCAGCATTCTCCAATTCCCCTATTTCTGCTTATATCACATACAGCATGGCAATGTTTTCAGTACATTCTTAACTGTGCTTTTTACCTTTCCGGTAACGAATTAAATATAAACAAATGAGGATATAACAAGCCTAGACATGTGACTTTGCTTCGTTTTCTCTAAATAAATGAATATTTTGGGGCTATTATATAGTTTAGTTGAATCTGTGTAAGCTTTTATTTGAAATTCTATGCTTAAGTATACTAACAGTGCCTCTTCTGACTCTATAACTTCATTATTAATGACAACAAACAAAGAGTAAATCTCAGTGCATTTTTTATTAATAATGCAAAATTCCAGATAATAAAACTTCCATTAAACAGCCACAACCAGAGCACAGTTGCCACACACAAAAAATAGAATGTTTGGAAAAGTAAGGATGTGACCACAGCCTTCTTTCATACTCTTTCTGGAGACTAATAAAGGTAGACATTAAAGGCCTCCTAATTCGACTCAAACCTGGCTGCAGTTCTGTAGAGGAGCTGCAATCATCTAAGGGAGCTGCATTCATAATTACAAAAATTGTCTGCAAATTCATGAATATGCATAAACATTTTGAATGGAATGGAGCTACCAAAATTCTTTTGAATATTTATGGGTAAAATATTTTTTCTGTGGTCTTCTAGATGTGAGAGTATAATCTACCGAATGTAATCAGTTCCAGAGGAATAAGATTTCTTACTGAGCTCTATATAATTATGCTGAGTCTGTAGTTTATTTCTCGCAAAGTGTAAGTACCGTCTTTCCCTGTTGACCTGCTTTCACAGGCTTTGTTCTCCCCTTTTACCTGAACTCTATTTTGACTAAAATCATGTCAAATCAATAAAAGATGAGTGACTGAAAAATTAAGTAGTGCTCATCAATTTTTCCAAGTAATTAGTTTTAAATATTTATAACAGACCTTTGATTAAATAATGCTGACAAATAACTTATAGAGATCAATACCAAACATTTACAATTTTTGCTTTGTTCTCCATATTCCTGCATTTCATTTTCATCACCCGTAAAAAGTGTTCATTAAATATCTTTTGTATTCTTTAAATATCTTTAAATATCAACACAGGACAGGAGAGGCCAGTTTGATTTAAGTTAGACTTCAGAGACTTCATGCTTCTCCCTATCCTTTCTCCAGAAGACTTGCGAGATAACTGGAATATTCCTAATTATCTGTCAAGAAAGACACCATCCTAGCTTCAGACCTGGTCATGTATAAATGTACAAAAACACATGTGTATAAAAACACATACTACAATACTTAATCGTTGATCTTGTACTTGTAAGGAGAACTGAAAATAGAAATCAGAATTTTAGACAGCAGAATAAGAAGAATATAGAGTCGGACATTTTTAAATGCTGTGAGCACACAAACTTAGCCACTAAAAGATAATTTAATTAATATTTATGCTTTAATTAATTTAGCATGGAGGAATCCATCTCAAAGAATCCATCTTCCTCTTCCAAATGTCCTTCTGGGATTGCCATGGAAGAAAACTCCTGCCAGTTCTGGAGCCTTTAACAGCTTGTGAAGATTCATTCTCCAATGAATCTCTTTATTCTACAATGACATTGACACTCCTTCTACGTAAAGGATTCCCATCTCCAAACCTGGCCACTTGTCCTAGAAGTGGTACAGGCTCAAGATGCTTCAGTGTCAACCTTAAATTTTAGATTTCCATTCTGTCTGCTCACATCGTGCACACAATAAACCTTTACTGTTTCTTTGTTATCCGAGCAGATTTGGCCACCAAGAGCCAATGAATTGGTGGCCAATAGCCAATAGCCATCATGCCATTTAGAGCTCCATTTCTGTCCATCTTGACCAAGCTCATGTTAGCGACTACCACTGCACATACTTTATCTATTCTCACCAATGTCCACAGGTTCATTCTGTGGCCTACGAATCTTTACATTTTAAGGAAGTCAATAAAGGATTAATTTTAATTCATCGTCTAGTACTCACTTGAGGCAACACCCTAAGAAGTTTTCACAAAATAGAAAATTTAGTACAGTCACAAAAAATCATCTAGTCATGAAAAGTAGCAGGAAATGAGCCAAAATTTTAAATTATTTCAGTTGGCATAAATGAGAAATAAATGAGAATCACTGGGAAGATAAAAGACTTTTTTGTTTATTTCCATTTTAGCTTTCCTGTTTAATCTTCTTCAGTAAGCATGAAAAGCCCAGCAGGAAACAGTTAGGAGAAAAGTAAGGCATCTGCTGAAATCTGGCAGGGTTTTATTTAACTTCTATAACTCCTTTACTAAGTACGGAATTATTAAAACTATGTTCCTATCCATCTCCAGGCTATTTTGGAGAGAAATATTTTGAGATTCATGAAACTGTCATTTCAATCCATCCTATTGTAAAAGTATCCTTGATTATTCTATATTTAATTGCCAAAATATTCACTAACTTTGTTTCCAGTAATTCTCTCTGTGGAAATGTTTGCTAAGATGTCATATTATCCCGCAATACTCTACACATAAAGAAATGGATTAATGTTTTATTAAATTAAAAGGGTAAACAGGAGAAATAAATGGAGTATAATAACCTGTACTTAGCTGCCGACATTGACTCTATTTCTTGAACCTGTGCTATGTTCATAGAACCATATTTGCTGTATTTATGACCTAAATTTGATAATAATATAAAGCAGTTGCCTATCACCCCAAGCTTCAGCTGGGGAAAAGGAAAAGTACTAGGATTCTCAGAGAATACAAGAAAAATATAGTCATGTCTTCAATAACTTCAGAATAGTCTAAGTAAGTTTTATTCCTAATGTTAATTTGCTTTTCTGAAGTGTCCTTGAGTGCTCAGACAATAACTCCAGTGGTTACATACAAGTTAAATGATGGGAATAAAAACATAAGTTGTGTGTCAGATTTATTGAGAAAACAGCCGTATTACTTGCTCATTTTAATAGTTTTGTAACATAAGCGAAGAGATAATCCTGTTATATTGAAATTACAAACAGTGACTTTTACATAGCACTAGTTTTATCTATGTAGTTGCTTGCTGATGAGAATCTCTGTATCTGAGAGCTTACTTGGAATCAAGAAGACTTTTATAAAGAAACAGAAGCAAAGACACTTATATAGATCAAAATTATTACAGATATAAATTCTCCTTTTCAGGTTTCTAAACCAGGCACTAGTCAGTATTTGATCCATCGGGATTTGAGAAAAAATTTATCTTCTAAATATCTTCTAAAATTAACTCATAACTGTGGAATAAAGGAAATAAAAGTATGGAGTTCTCTAAAACTTTCTTCCTAAAGCATTATGGCAGAATTCTCCTTTCTAGACTCCAAAACGAAAGATAAACAAATGAGTCTGAATTACCAATGTACAGGCAAGGTTTGACAAACTCCTGCAGACCTGCCTCTTAACAAATGACTCTACCAGAACCAATGAGAGTGAAACCAGTCCAAATAAAATTATCCTATAAGGTATAAGAAAATAGCAAGGGAGCATTAGAAAATGTAGTAAACTCTGTTAAAGTGAAGTCAGTTTCTTACCAAATATGCAGACATGCAGCTGTTTATATGGGAAAATATTAGTGTTTGGTTGTACCATATTAATTTGTTCAAATGTTGCTTTTAATAAAGGAATATATTGAGGGAAAAATAAAGTGTTGTAAAGCATATAGGAAAGGCAAATTTTCAAATTCATTGACTTGGGAGGAGTTTTCACTATCATATTCTGAACGCAAAATTACATTTCTTTTACAAATTCAAAACACCTGAGAAGTGATACAACCTATTGTGGGAAAAAAATAGAATATTTAAGGTCTAGGTCTCAAAGCTTTCACTCCACCATCTATATTTGGTCTGCCACTACCATGTCAGGTGATGTAAAAATGAACATGCAATGCAAGATCTAGGTCTCATTCTCCTTTGCAAATGTACTGTACTCTATGCATATCTCGGCATCTTATATATTCTCAATGAGTGTTATTTTAACTAACACAAAATGACAGATCTACTATTCTTAAATAATTTAAAATTGGCCGGGAGGAAATTGCTTCTTTATTTTGAGATACGTCTGTTTTCAGGCCTAATGGCTGCTAATGGTAATCATTATATGATCATTATAGTGAGCAGGACTTTGGTAAACCCATTAGCTGTGGCATGATTTTGTTGTCTACTGATATGTTTAGCAAACATATAAACAACCCAAGTAGCTTGTGATGTATGGGTATGCAATTAGGCAGGAACACCAGGAGGACAAAGATTTTTCGCACTGACAATGAATTAGAGTTGAGAGCTGTGACAGGGACTGTAAACAGCCCTGGGAGAATGAGATGGAGAGGGCACTAGAACAGAGTTCTGAGCCCAATTTTACAGCTTTCAGTTACACAAATTAAAGCTGCAAGAATGCAAATTGAAAAGAATGAGAGTCACAGCTGGGAAAAAATAGTTATACTTTAGAAATCATTTAAAATAGGAATTTCCAGAAAAGCTAGAATGCCTTTTAGAAAAAATTATACTGTTCCTTGGAAGATGGAAAAAATCGTCCAATACATTTTTCCATCTTGCATATGCATTTGTGCATGCATATTTAAATCTAGAATTATCTTCAATACATCATTTCTGCAGCTGCATAATAAGCCAGATATTCAGCCTTCACTTCAAGACAGTTTTTAATGTACGAATAAAACACATGGGGTTTACATTAATCTAACAGGATTGGCCAGAATATTCCCCATGAAGACAAAATATAAGGCGTTTGGAAATGCTTTTTAATATATTTTGCTTCACTGTGTATGTGGATTTTGGCGGCTAAGATACTTTTCTCTTTCATTTGACATTTTAACCTGTCCAGCAGAAATGTTTTCTATTATCCCATCAAGAAAGTAGATATTGATATAAGAAAAAAGCTATATATGTAAAAAAAAGACTAACCAAAGACTAACACATTAAGACCAACCATGCTGTCTTCTTAATTTACAGCAAGCAGAGCGTGTTTTTCTAAGATGTGTGTAGGGAATAATGTAATGAAACAGAACATAAAGGAAAAAAAAAGCATTTGAGGCCTTGTCTGGCCGATGCATTTTTCTCTAGTCTCTTAATACCTAAGGATCATATGATAAATGTTCTGTTTTATCTAATTACTTCTTATACAAGCAAACCATTCCTCCCCTTTCTGTGAAAGTGCCTCTCCAAGGACATCTCTTGAAGGGTAACTTAACTAGGTTACCCAGGCCTTCTTCCAGTCTCGCCTGCCAGATGTGCTTGTCCCAAGGAGTCATGCATATTAGTAGAGTTCATCAGACTAACAGAATTTCAGCCTGAGACCCAAGTTTATGAAGTTTGCTGATATGATTAGCTCCAGCTCCCCACCAATAGTGTATATTTTTCTATAGCAAACCGAGGGGTAATTCAAGGGCTCTTCCAGTTTTCCAGTTCTCCCTCTCCACTCAGAACATCCTTCCTCATCATACTAGCTGCATGGACTCTCTGTGCTGCAAGCTTGATTTTTGCAGAGGCTCAAGACATCCTTGATAGATTTGTTGCAAATTAATCTCAGAGACCCTCGTTCTAGGTCATAGGGTAAAAAAGGTACATCTAAAAAGTGATTGATTTCCCTGTAAAACAGACATCTAAAACAGACGGAATAAATTATGACACGGAAGTGCCTGTTCTTCTGCTAGTTCCAAAGGAAGTCTGAAGTCAGTTTCTTCATCTGCAATGAAGAAGTGAAAGATCTCTAAACTGAGATAAAAACTATCCTCAGTATCTTTAAAAACATCAGATATGGACTTCATAAAATACATCCCTTACTCTGACTTAACCTTTTATTTATACTACTCATGAGGGATTTTCACCAAGATGAATGACTTCAAGATTTTTTATCTCTAGACTTCTGGTATGTTGTTTCTGTGGTTTCTGTACAATAGCAAATGTCCTTGTGTTTGTCACTACATTTCCGCAATGTGTGAAAGGTATTTGGTCCACGGTCTGGACACTATATCACTGACATAAGTGCTGCTAACATTATGATACCAACAACTTTCTTCCTCTGTTTTGTTTCATACTTTTATACTGTAGTGTTAATTTTGACTTTTATGAGCTTTTTTTCTATATTTGTTAAAATAAAGAGGTCTCAGCTGCCTCCTTTTCTTTGTTCTACGTTACAGTTAAGAATACCAATGGTCTGTTATACCAGAAGGTGTTTCTCAGCTGGACTATGTGCTCTGTGCTCCTTTGCTCTGCTCATATTATCCCTGCTCCTGGGCATGCCTTTCCAACAGCTGCTGCTCTGCAGTGTAGGAGCCATTGCTACATCCTCCCTTTCAAGGTTAGATATGGTTGCTTTTTAACTGTGCATA